>JAJHUR010073550.1:0-14279 GCA_027495735.1 Lutjanus campechanus
CCTCTTTCGCGCCTCTCTCGCATCCCTCTCTTCTGTCTTTCTCTTCTCTCTCCTCCCTCTTTATCTCAGCAGATGCATCTCACTCCACTTCCTCTCTCTGCTTTCTCCTCCTCCCTTCCAGTCCCCCCCCCTTCTCTCTTTTCTTCCCTCCCTTCCTCCTCCAACTAATAGCGCTCATTCTCCCAGGTGATCGGCTTTGAACCGAGCGCTTCCCCCTCTCACACACGAGAGCCGTGAGTGGTTGACTGCGCTGAGCGCGCTCCCAAAGCTCTCCAGGCAACCCCCCACCCCCACCCCCCTCCCTCCAGTCTGTACAGTAGAGGCAGAAGAAGAAGAAGTGTGTAAGACCACACTATTGTCTTTGCTGCTTCCCGCCACACTAGCACATAGAGAACAGACAGAGAGGATGGGCTTTCATGAAGGCAGAGAGCGAGGAGAGAGGAAAGACTGTGCAAGAAGGGTAGAGTAGAAAGAAGAAAAGGATAGGTAAGTTCCCCCAAAGGCGCTTTCTGATGATGACACCCACGGGGCGAGGCATCCCCGTGACAGTCGCAGCCCTCCAGATGGTAGTTTGGGTGAAGACATCTCTGTTTTAGCAGCACATGGAGCTCTGTCTCGTTTGGGAATACACCAATGGACAATGCCAGCAATATTCGCAGCCTGAGCCCAGAGCAAGGTAAGAGGAGCGAGCAGACCAGACTTCACACTTTACTTGCATGCGGCTTCAGGAAGAAGTAGGCCAGCTCAGGACGAGGAGCTTGAGTAGACTCAACTCATCTTCAGCTACTGTCTTTTGTAGGGTTGGGTATTGTTCACATTTGACCTGATACATTATGGATACAGGTACTAGGAATTTGGTGCCATCACCCAACAGCACCTATTTTCAGTGCTTTTTCTGTCTCTGTTATCACAAAAATGTCATTTCTGTTGTAAAGAATCAGTACAGACTTCTCAGTTTGGATAATTATTTGAACATTTTTGTTGTTTGTGTCTCGGAGGAAGCACGTGTGATATCGTCTCTCTTATGTTGTTGTTACAAACAGTGCTTGCATATTGTAATATTCTCCGTTAGTAGTATGCAATTCATACTGAGGTTCTGGACTTAATAATAAATCTCAGGCACAGTTACAGTGTCCAAAATCGCATGTAGGTGAGGAATTTTGGAATTCCAAGTGTTTGCTAACACCAGTAAAAGCTGAAGATTGTGATGAAGCTGTTGATGCCTCACTGAAAGTTTTGTCGTCCGTGGAGGGTTAAGTTAAACTTTTTAGGCACTAGCTACCGAACTGTTTTGGCTAACGCTGGTAAAAATGCTGAGCTGGTACTGTAAAACTTCTAATGTCAACCAAGACAAGTGAAAAAAGCCCACTTATCTCCAACAACAACTCATCCAGTGAGCTAGAATCACCTGAAGATGTCGATGAAGTTGCGTCAGGTTTTGTCATCCATGGAGGGTTACAAGTGTAACTTTTTAGGCACTACAATAGCTACACAACTGTTCCTTTTTCTGTAATAACAAAAATGAATTTTCTGCTGGAAAAAAATAAGTCCAAACTTCTCAGTTTCGACAACGTCATTGATTTCGAACTTTGTTGTTCATGTTTCGGAAGAAGCACATGCGATATCCTTCCTGTTACATTGTTTTTCATTCATTCGTCATTGTTACATATAACAACATACTGTAATATTTTCCCATAAATAGTCTGCAATACACCAACAGTGGTTTCATACTAAGGTTTTGGATATACTAATAAATCTCACACATTGTTATAGTGTCCTAAATGTTGTAAGGAATGTCTGATTTTCTATTTTTGGCTAACGTTAGTAAAAAAATGCTGGGCAACATCAACCAAGACAGTGAAAAAAGCCCAGGTGTATCCAACAACATCTTACCTAGATGGTGAGATGTACATGAAGTTGATGATGCCTCACTCAAGTTTTGATGTCCATGGAGGTTTAAAGAAATCTGTGGTATATTTACCATGTTTACAAGTTGAAATACTCGTTTCACTTAACATGAAAGCTGCAGTGTTTGAAATTTCTATTCCGGACTGGAATAGCTGTTTATGTGTCTGTTTCACATTAATCAGAGTTCAAATTATTGCTGAATTGTCGCTGAATGAGTAAGTGTCTGTTTATGAGTTGTGAGAAATCATTAATAATCTTGTAGAAGATGTAAATGTTTTTAACTGTTAAATTGAGCAAAATGATAATGGGGTTTGGCAGAGCGCTTAACTCATCATCCAGAGTGTGTCTTTTGTTTTCAGAATAACAGGCTTAACTTTACATTGACAGACAGCTGATAGCTATGAACAGCTGATCAACTTACAGAGGAAGACTTGTTTTTGCTTGTTATTGTAATTTACGAGGTTGTGCACATCCTGTGCTCCTGTGGAGCTCCTGCAGAGCTCCTGCAGAGCTCCTGCAGAGCTCCTGCAGAGCGCCTATTAAATATACAGTCTATGGCTCCTACTCACTATTTGGATTGCTGCACTCATTTCTGCACGTGCAATGGCTACCTATTGTTCCATTAAACGTGTCAGGCACTAGCTGCAGGTCTGCTAACATTAGGTGCTGTTGCTGCAGAGGACTTGGTTTTCAGGCTATGGAAAATGGTGCACTCTTCAGCTTTTACACATACAGTAGTTTGTGTTTTGACTACCCTTAAAACCTTGCTTCTGTTCACTTGACCTCAGCTTTTGTCATTACACACACTCATATAAATATTAACAGCTGGTAGACAAATCTTTGAAAAGATTTGCTCCTGCTTAAATTTGCAGCTGAAGCTTGGAGTTCTGGGCTGGATGTGACTCTTTGAAGTGAAACGTCCTTTTGTTTTCCCTTCGTTGGGGGCTCAAGCTGTTAATTATCGATCACATTCAAAGACGCCACCAGCCCAACCCTGTTTTAAAGGTGATCACCTGGGAGGCAGCGCGCTAACGAGCTCCCGCCAAAGTACAGCTGCTGAAGTCCCGTTTGGGCTTTGTCAGCCTCAGCGACGGAGACGGAATTACAGACAGGATGAGCGGTGACAGTAAGGAGGGAGAACAGAGTGGGGGTGGGGGTGAAAGGAAATGTGGGCAAAATGAAGTCATCTATCTTTGACATCTCCCCATCAGGGCTTACCAACTCCTCCACCCCCCACCCCCTCTTCTTCTCCCGCCCATTCGTGCCAGCATTTCCCCAAGCCCCAGTAACCATAGAGCGAGTCATTAGTGCTGGATCGCCTTGGCTCACAGGAGCAGAGCAGCCGGAGAAGCAGCGCCGAGCGTTATAATCAGACCTTAACAAAACCATACAATGGAGCTCTAATGCCTACACTGCTGCTCCACACTAGAGCATGCACGCCTGTAGGTAGTGTCAGCTTCTCTCTGAGCTTACTACAACACATTCAGCACTCCTCTGAGGTCCGCCGCTGAGGCTTTTCACCAGACTGACTTGATACACCAGTAATAGGGCAGATGTGGTGATTGATTGACTACAAATTGCAGAGTTGATTAAAACTTGGTGCTTTTTCTTTGGGGAACCCTTAACATAAACTATAATGGAGTTCACGTTGTGACTTTTTAAAGTTAAAATACAGTCATTTTTGTAGTATGTATGCCTGGCATTCTTTCATTGCATCTCTTTATAGCAGATTTAATTGTTGCTGGTGGAGTCTGCCTTAAAAAAAATAGCTACTTTATTTTACAGTACAGAAACGAGACATACTTTGTTCCAAATTAGACAAAAAATGAAATAAGTTCTCTACTAGACAGTAGTTGTACCCTAATTAGACCATGCAGACCGAACAGTACAGTAATAAGACATAATGAGCTGTACTTAACATCAAATTACACAAAAAATATGTTGTTTATTAGACAGTATTAGACCATTTATTAGTACTGCACTGTAAAGTGTATTATTTCCTACTGTTAGACCTTTATTAGACTTTCTTTCAGGGTAATCTGGGACACATTACAACAGAACTGTATTGTTTGTTGGGGTGTAACAGACTGTTGTTGGTCTGTGGTCTGTGTACCCCCACAGTTCGGCCCGCATGGGATCCTCAGACTAAATTCAACCATCATAGTTTGAAATACAGTTTTCCTGATGCTGTTCTTAATTCTTTAAAGTAATATTTCCTGAAATCTCGATGCAGAGTTGCAGTGGAAAAACAAGACAGATGAACGCTGTGTTTTAGCACAACTTTGGACATTTTCAGTGGTGTAACTGGGAAACTGGGCAGGCTTGTCGTCATAGCAACAGGTCGTAAGATTGTAAAGTTAATTGTAACTTCAGCGATTTCTGCCGTTTTGACTTCTACACACAGGTCTGCTCAGCTCACTGGAGCAGCTGCAGTCTGCAACACAGGCTTCAATGTTGATTGGCTGTTAAACATGGTGTCTAACCAATCAGATAGTGCTGTGGACGAGCAAGTCTACAGAGTGTAGTTGTACACTGTATAATGTATAATTATCCATTATATGTAGCCTACTATAGTATACTATAACACAGATTTTTTTTTTTTTTTTTTTTTGCTGTTCTGAAAAATGATCCCCTCTATGACCCAAAATTGTGATCCGTTGTGCCCCCATTGGTTTAAGTCTTTAATTAGATTTGTTGAAATAAGACGAATATGGAATATTGCTATAATAAAGGGCTGTCCACACTAAGGACTATAACTATAAAAATATAGTTCTAAAATAATTCATCATTTTTATAGTTATATAATCCTTGTTGTGGATGGCCCTTTATACTTTAGATAATAGTAAGTGTTGATATAAGTCGTGCTATATCATTACTGTAAGGAGCAGTTGGAGTACTGATGATCCTGACCCCGCCCTGCATGATTTTATGAACCACTGACCAGCTCGCCTGCAGGAATATTGATCAGCTGTCAGGCCACCTTTGAAACTTCACTTCCCACCGTCCCTCTATACCCTTAATATACCTTTTTCTTCCATTACATTTATTACTAAACCCCCTCAGCAGAGCATATACTGTAGCTATGGCGCAGTGTGTAAACTGTGTTACAGATCATAAAGAAGATATTAAGTGTTATATCGTTCTGACAGACCACATGGGATACTGCCGCTGTTTGATGAGCAGGCTTTCATGCCATTCGTCAGTCAGGAGCTGTTCCCCCCCGGCATGAATATAATTCTACAGTCTTTTTAATAAGGCTCAGGTTGCAGGTTGAGGCTTTTTGACAGGAGTGATAAGGACTTTTTTTGGATGCATCAGAGGAGTTTTGCCAAAAGGCCCCGAGGGCAAGAGTTGAATCACCTGCCACTGTCAAGGAAATCTGTTGCCGTTTGATATTAAAGCTACAATAGAGGTAGCGGGTGAGAAAGTGTGTCGACTTGATATCAGTGGGAGCTGGCTGCATAATATTATGAGTCATGTTTCAATATTCTAAGAGGGCGGTGGATGTTGGTTTCTCAGGGCCAATACCTGGCCTTGTTGATATTTAACTCTGATGACAATACATGAAATATTCCTGTCAGCTAAGAAAAATTAATTCAGGTCTGTTGGTATGATTTTGAGATATCTCGTGTCCTGGAATTTAAATTTATACTTGAGAGTGTAAAACAGCTCCATTGACTGTCCATAATGATAGAGATTCATCTTATGTGGTCAGTAAATTTAAAGGTAAGTTGCACTTTAAAGGGACAGTTCACCCTAAAATCAAAGAGGAAGTTTTTGGTCTGGATCCAAGATATTTGTTCATCACTCCTTAATGTCTCTATGTAAACATAATCTACAAGGAGTGATAAGGTCAGAGCCTAGACACCGAACTCTAACTATGTTCTGCTGCTGCAATAAACATTCTTTAACATGTGTTGTCTGACTGAACTAACTACTTCTTCTTTCATCAGTGATGACAAGGCTTCCCAAACCTTAACAAACCCGATTTTTAACCCAAACCACGATCTTCACCCCAAGCCTCAGCACGACCCTAACCCTAACCAAGTAGTTCCTGTGCTTAGACCTAACCAAACCTAACTTTAGTGGAAGCAGGAAACAGTCATTTTTGTACTGGTAATGTTTTATTAAAAGACACTCAAAATTATGCTGTCCTGCCCAATCAACGTCAAAAAAGGCAAATATGAATAGCTGTCAAAAACAATGACACATTCTGTTGCTTATTTTAAACGGACATGCTGTGTGGGATGCTTGGAGAGAAAGACAGACACATCTATCAGTCACAGTACCAGTATATATCTCTGTGTCTCAGCAAACCTAGAGCGTACAAATGGTCCCAATCATATCTAACTCAAAGCATCTCCATTATTTCATGTTTTTTTTATTGGAAATAAAAGAATGTTGTGTCCAGCATTGTCTTATCACCGTCCCGCTCTCTCAGCAGACGACAGCAGGCTTTTAGGTTGGATCAGTAACGTTAAGCAAAAAGGTCCAAATTATTGAAAAGAACACTCTGTGCATCAGCCTGCATCCTCATGAAATATAGAGTGAGGATATACACTTTTAATGTAGGATGGAAATAAGGTTTTACTTTCAGCTCTATTCAGAGGATGTTTACGTGGCAGATTTAATGAGTTCAGGGAATTGAATCAAATGTAATACTTTTATTTGTGTTAAGAAATTCTTGTTCTTCATGCGAATTTAGCAGTGTTATATCCTCTGGGAGCCACAGTCTGGGAGCTTGTCGTGTTTAACAACAGACTTTGCAAATGACAATGACAAGTGACAGTTTCTTTTGTGATCACAAATAAATAGTAGTTATCATCTTTGCTGACTGTCATATCACAGGCACATGGTTCAGTATGTTATAACAATGACAAAAGCCAACATTCATGTGGCATCCTTAAAATCCTGTCGTCGGCTCACATGTAGCAGGAAGTAAGGATGAAGACGCTGGTCGCTCTGTCCATCTGTCCAACACTCCCGTCCAGAGTGAGATTTCTCCACAACTACTGCTTGTGTACAAAAATATCAAAAAATCTAACAGTAAATTTACTGATTTACATTGAATTATATTGAATTATATTATTATGTTGTGTCTCCAAAACTTACCTTGTAATACATGTTACAACCTCGAGCAGGCTGCTAGCTGGGCTAACCAAGGTCTTCTTACCTTGAGTTAGCCTGACAATCAGAAATCACCTTGGACACCTTGGACCAGTCCAACCTTGGACAGTTGTATTATCTTGCCAGTCAAAAATGATTTGACATATCCATTTCATCCACACCAGAAAGACTTTTTACAGCATGTACCACCTCAGAAAATATTACCTTGATGTTTTGCACCAAACAGCAAAAGGAGCAGACACTGTGGACAACACTGACGCTTCTCAAGTAGCTGCTAGCACTTGTCCTTGGTTCACTGTCGTCCACTTCATTTTCAACACAGCTGCTCGAAACAGTTTGTCTTCGCAAAAGTTCCCGTTTGAAGCCACGATTCCAGTGTTATCGAAGCATTCATTTTTGGTCTCTTCATTTTACCTCTGCTTTACTATCTTGCTATTTCCATACCAGGTTGATATGGAACCAAAAATGCAGGAAAGACAAAACTTCATGTATTTTATTTTAAAAAATAATATTTCTGCCATTCCTCTGCATACCACTAGAGGGAGCTTGCATACCACTAGTGGTACATGTACCACAGTTTGAGAATCTAGAATCTACACCCTTATCCATTTATTACGAAGCTGTAAAGGCTGCTAGTTAACTAGCATTTTTCACAGCGTTTTAAGAGAAATGATGATCTACGAGTTGATATTTCTGTTTTCCATTGATGTAGCTAGTTAGCTGTTAGCTGGCTATGTAGGAAAATTATGTCCCCATTTTTATTCCAGGTTTATACATCTGAGATGCATCTACGTTAGCCACAGCATAGTTATGGTACAGGTACAGCATAGGTGTGCTATCAGTACGGTATAGGTATGGCATAGGTGTGGTATAGGTGTGGCATTGGTATAACTCAAGTATGGCATAGGTGTGTCATAGGTACAGTACAGGTACGGCATAGTTACGGTGTAGCCTCAAACCCTACGCCATAGCCTGTTATGTAACTCCCAGAAATGTCACAGAAAACCACATTTCTCAGTGGCCAGACAAGCACAGAAAACTCACCTGCCTTCTGCATTGCAGCATGTCAGTAAAGGTAACCGTTGTTCAATATTTATTAGGTCCAGCTCAGCTCATCTCAGTCCAGATATACTCGCTGTTTTTTGGGGTTTCCATTGTCAAAACCTGTTGTTTGTATGTGGTACCTAATATATATTTGGTACCACCTCGGTTGAGGTTCCAGGGGATCTGAGCCAACTGATCAGTGAGAATTTTCACTTGGGTAACACGGACATCCTGTCCACCCGCCTCAGTTTTTTTTTTAATTCACTCAACCCAGATTTTAAAAAATGGCAGCCCATAAAAAACTGCCATAAACAAGTGACAAAGCGTAGATGTTCCTCTGTTTGGTGACCAATGAAATTATCTCAAAAGGCAAGGATATCTCCTAAGGTGCATTGAAAGCCATTGGAAGATGACTGGATCAGTTTATTGATTTTGTCCTTTCATGAAGGAAGGAAAGTGACACAGTCATTAGGCTTTGTCTTGTGTATGATCAATACCAGTGGATTACATATTTACAGAAGACTTTGTTAATATTATGATTGTCTATGGGAAATCTTTTATCTGAACTGGTTCTAATTAAATATGTTGATCAGCATTGAACTATGATTGTGTAACACTGGGAAACTTTTGTTTTTAGGAATTTATGCACATAAAATAATAAAGGTAGTGAATCGTGGTACAAAGTATCAGGCAGCAACCTTTCAAAATGACTGACACCGATGTTCAGAAATTCCATATTGGATGAGCAGTAATGGGACCCGTTTGTGCATGCAGTCATGCGTGTGTCTTTGCATGTGCGTGTGTGTGTTTACTGCATATTGCCTTTGTGAAAATGTCACATTAGATCTTGGGTCAGAAAGCAGAAGTGCCAGCGGGCAGCTCCCGACCAGGAGCAATGCAGCGCTTTATTGACAAACTTGTCTTTCACTGTTACGGCTTGTTTTGCTCACTGTTACATCGGAAAAGGCAGAGAAGCTGACATAATGTACACACACACGCACACACACACACACAGGTCACACTACACTTCTACCAGCGTGGGTTGATACTGATATTCAGGGATATTTTTGTAAATCAATTTTAACTTATTTCATGGTTCAAAGCAGAAAAGCCTGTAAGTGTATTTCTATAATCTGCTGCAATATTCATTATACATTACACTGTGAATGTGTCAGACCTGACACCTCTTCTCAGGCCGGACATACTGATCATTTATCTAATCTGAGAACATTATCACTACTGGAGTTTAACACCTGAAATTTAGCCTCAGGATGGTGGAAGGGAAGAAGACAGTTGGTTTGTTAAATGCAAACTCTGGTTTATTACAACTCAGCAGAGGTGTGAGCAAGTCATTGTTTTGCAAGATGCAACTAAGTTTTGCCCTGAGTCAAGTACCAAGTCAAGACTGACAGGTCTCAAGTCAAGTCCCAAGTCACATAATGTAAAAGTGAGTCAGCCTCATTGATTTACAAATTACTTAAACATGAAGCTCAGCCTCGCCTCTTTCTTTGTAACCTCAAATGTTGATCAGAGTTGGAAGTTGTTATCTTTGGCATCATTTTTTCGACTGGGGCTCAGTAACATAACGTTAGTTCTTCATGGTTCTCTCCTGCAACTTGATTGGATGCTGTGAGTTGATCCCATTTTTTTTTCTTAATTTTATTAAGAAGTTCCACAAAGAAGCAAAATTTTTGAGTTCAAACTCAGTTAAAACTGCAAGAGCTGTGATAATCAATTACAAAGACAAACTTCTTTCTTCAAACTTCTTTTCAGTACTAGTAAATACAAAAAAATTAGTAAATAATAAAACATTGAGTCAGTTCATTGAGATGTACATCTGTAAGGTTTTGGGGGACTGATATGATTGGTGGAACTAACAGGAAACTATGCTGATTGGTAAAATTTGCAGAAAAGTTGCAGTGATTGGACAAAATTGCAAGGTTGATGAATTGTTGGGAACATAGAAACATTACTACAACAAAGTCCAACGGAGCGAGAGTCAATAATAATCCCTCACTGCACACAACCGAGGAACCACACAACAGTGGTCACAGTTGGAGTTGGAGTGAAGAGTCACTGACCAATGTGTGTCCTTCGTCATTCGAGCTTGCAGGAACATGTCTGCAGCTTCTCGTCACCTCCTACTCGCTCCGTCCTGCCAATCCGTCATCAGCTATGTGGGTTTGCACCCTCAACTTTAAACTCATAACTTCACTCGCATGATGAATGTAGTTGCTTCCCGCTCCGGAAGCTAACAGACTGGTGTTTCATTAACAGCTGTGTGAGAAGAATGTCCCCGCAGAATAGGAGACATCTCTCCTGGCCTCGGGCGCGGCCCCCGCTGAAAGAGACGGTGACAAAGCAACAGCACAGAGCTATTATTAAAACTTGGCCTTTGTTTCAGCGGAGACTTCAGGTCAGGATGAACATCGGGGCAGTGATCAGAGGCCTCGCTTCTTTTCTGTCTATCAGAGATGTTGACCCAGAAAAGGGTCAAGGAAAAATCATCTAGTTTCACCAAAGGAAGAAGGACAGCTCAGGATTAGAGAGGAGCTGCTGTTAACCTGTGGACACTGTCAGTACTGGAGGGATTACAAGATGGCAAGCAGCACAATTTCAGGTATCAGTTACGCGCTTGAGTGTTTGTGAAGAGCACACTGTAAAAAAAGAAATAAATAGTTGAGATGACTTAAAATTTCAAGGCAACTCACTGCAATAAATTTTTGAGTTTTAAGCCCAACTCAGACCTATAATATTTAGTTGAGATAATTTACTTTTATTCTTAGAATAAGCGGATCTGATCTGATCTGACCTGAACCTGATCTGTCTTTTTCTTTTAGTGCTTGAAAAATTAAATTGTTTTTAAGTGAAAATATTACAATTCAAAGCTTTAAGTTTATATTTAAAAAAAGAAAAGTAAATGATCTCAACAAAGAATCAGTAGTTAGTAAAACTTTTCAAAACTGAAGCTCAAACATCTTTTGTAGTCGGTTTCCTTGAAATTTTGAGTTTTCTCAGCTTTTTGGTTTTTACAGTGCTTGTGACAAACGACCAGCCAACATCAGCGGTTTGCTTAAACGCCTAAAAAGGAATGAACTACGAAGCTGTGAAGTCTGTCAGTGTTACAGTTTGGGGTTTTAGTTGAGTGACTTCCTGTTTTATATTGAAAGAGTTTTTCCTCATGTCTTGGTTGCTTTATTACTTCCTGTCTTTGTGATTGCTAATTAGTTCCACCTGTCCCTCATTAGCCTTCCCTCCCTGGTGTGTATAGCGTGCGTGCCTCTCTTATGTTGTTGCCAGTTCGTCTTTGTCTATTGTGTCAAGTGTCCCAGCCTATTCCTCGTCTTCTCTCAGTGTTTCTTGGACCTTTGCCTGTTTCACAGACCTCCTGTTAGATTTATTGGACCTTCCTTTAAGCCTTTTTGCACCTCTTGATTCTGAGCATTAAATCATTGTACTGAACCAGCTCCGTCTCAACTGTCTGCCCTCTGGGTTCAATTCATTGTGTCTCTGCTTATCCTGCTTGAACTATTGTGACAAATATTATTATGTTGAACGTACAGTACACAGGATTCATGTGTCGCATCCTGGCTCAGTCTCAGTTTCAGTTCTGTTCTTCAGTGGGCACATTTGTAATACGGTTTATATACGTATAAACATTTGCAGAAACCTTCTGTTGCTTTGTATGTTTTCTGTCATTAGATTAAGTATTAGAACAGTTGGTCATAAAACTGTAATTATGTTTATTTTGTCTGATGTCGTGTGTTACGTGTTTCTGCAGTGATTGACAGCAGCTGTGATCAATCACAAATCACCCAGGGTCTGGGAGCAGGGCGAGAGCCATTCAGCAGATATCAGTCTGTGTGTTGCAGTCCAGTCAGTGGGATGGCAGGGCAGGCTGGACTGTGTGGCTAGTGTAATGCTAGTGTTTGGCCAGTTTACTTCCTTTTTGTTGGCTTTTGTTTTTGGCTGTTTTTTCCTTCTTCTTTGTGATTTGCTATCCTCTTAGGTAGAGGCAACTTTATCTCCCTTTTGGTCCAAGGGTGGCGTGTTTAGATAGTGTGTTTCTTAGTCCATTTGATTATTGTCTGATTTAGTGTTTTAAGTTAACATTCATTTGTTGCTGTTTAATTTGACTTTAATTTTTGTTAATAAAAAAGATCCTTGTTTGTGCATATGCCTCACTTACCCCAGGTTGCTTTTTCATTATTGTTATTCCCCTCCTCCCCTGGGCCATCCCTGGGGAACACAGCATTGTGATCATAAAATAGTTCTTTTATCTGCTGGTCAAGTAGTAGTAGAGTAGATACTGTGACTTTGGCTGTTCTAACTACACATTAAAAAAATGTCTTGCAGTGTGTGAGTGAAGACAACATCAAAAACTAATGAAATGCGTGATTGAAAGTTACATTTTAAGTCAGTAGCCATTTCACAACTGTATTTTATGCTTCAGAGACGCAAGCTGCTTCAGCAAGAACAGACCCAGCTCATACAGAAAGAGAAACATGAGTGAGACACTCTGAACACAGATACACACAACAGCTAGGATGGTAGCGGACTGTCTCTGGCAGCTGTGAAGCAGCTGGATCATGAGAATACTCGGGCTGCTCCAGACTAGATTGTCCTAGTTGATCAGTAGTCGTCAGTTTAAGCCATTAGTTGAGTAGTCGTTGGACATTCATTATCAGTTTAATATGTTTTTGGGGCATGAAGCGAGCCACCTGATAAATACTAACAGCAAAAGGGTAATGATTGTGAATGTGTCTGAACAACCAGCAGGAGACTGATCGTTTTGTTCATTTATTTCAACACAATAAAACCTCACACAATGCTCATTTTTTTAAACAAAAGAAAAGATAACCTCCAACAAAAAAACAATGGACTTATCAACACTCTGGATGGTGTGTACTTACAAATTAAGTTGCTAAGCTACAAAGTAATTTCTGTTAAATGTGGATAAAGCTAACTGATGTGTGTTTCACCACTCTTGACACATATTACATATAGGATCCCACTTTAAAACAAGTGGAATGAAGTGCTTCTGATGAAATTAAATCTATTTCTCAGATGAGAAATTTCCTCAAAAATCCCCGAGGACTCATCTCAAATGAGTTTTTGAACATCGCACTCTCATAATTTCTACTTAACCCTGTAGCTTCACTCAAGTGTACAGCTGCTGCGCTGCAGGAGGCCTGTAAACGCTGATCAGCTGCCCAGCAGGCACAAAAAGGAATGATTAGAGTTCATTTTGAAGAGGCAGCATATGGAAAATGTAGTTTGGGATGGAACTCTTCATCCGGAACGTGTTTCTCGAGCCTTCGGCCCTGCACGTTATTGCAATATTGCCAGTTGATTATTTTCCTCATTGTGTCACATGCTGTAGGTGATACACATGCAAACAGCTAAAAATACATTTTTCACTCATCTGCAAACACGTCTGCCAGTGTCAAAGCCTTGATGAGCGGCTGCTAACAGCTGTGAGTCTGATCATGTGATGAGGCGTGTGTGTCTTAGTGTTTGTGCAGGCGGGTTTTCACCACTGGCTATTGGTTGTTATGTTAATAGATTTAATGAGCGTTGCACTGATGATGTGGGGGAGAGCACCTTATCTCGCTGATAAGGAGGCTTCATAAACGCTGCCCACGCTCGCTTAATCTGGAGTGCCGCTTCAGCGCGAGAGGAACGAGAGCTGCTTCATGGTTGATAGCCACGTATGTGGGAAATGCTTCAAGGATGTCTGAAAATATTCGAAATGTGTGTTTGTGTGTGAAGAGGGAGGGCATTACAGCACACACACACATGCACACACTGTGGACGTGTATTACTCATGTTGTGGGGACATTTACACTGTTTACACACTGTGGGGACTTGCCTTCCTTTTAGGGACAAAATGCAAGTCCCCATGAGGTAAGGTTTTAGTAAGAAGACTAGAGCCGTTTCTCAATATGCGTTCTTCTCTGTACTTGTGTTCTTGTGTTCTTGAGAAACGTCATCAGTCTCAGTCCAAGTACTGTTCCAATTCAAAAGTTCGCATCTCACCAAGTACAGTCAAATACCCGGATGTGTTCTTGCGCCGCCCGTTTTATCGAGGATGCATCGGATGGTGACTTGTGAGTACTTGGGGCAGCTACGTATCCCAGAATGCATTTCGCAGCAACAACAGCGGAGGAGTGTAACTGTTACTGTAAGTCACCAGTGTT
>JAJHUR010073552.1:0-15299 GCA_027495735.1 Lutjanus campechanus
TAACACACATACACAAAACACACCAAACACATGTTGTGGTTTGGCTTCATCTCCACTGCTGCTTTATCGTGTGGCATGAAGTCAATATTATACATTTACGGAATGCATGGATGTGATACATAAGAAAATGACAATAAAGCGCAATAAAATTTTCTTAAAGAACCATGTAGGTAAAATTCATTTTTCTGCTTGTATAAGTTCTTGGGTTGGGAATCAAAATGACATTATCACAATACTGAACAAAATACAATATTATCATGATATGCTGGGTTTTGTGATAACATATATTGTGATTTGTTACGTTTTTTTTCAACTGCAAATTATATCCCCAAAGGAAAACTTTGTTTTATCTAATATGATAAATTTTTCAGTCATCTCACTCCATTTTTATTGCAGCAAGGTGGGGTACAGACTAACAAATACTGTCATAAAAACCTACCAGCCCTGCTGACTGTGACCTCTGCTCACAATACCAACAGATAAAGTCAGCACCATCTAGTGGACTAAAAAAACAACTGATTTTATTCAAAAACTTTTAATTCACATTGGCAGTATAAATAATTTATATTAAAAAAAGACTGATACACAGCATCAGTGTATTACCGCAAAATATCATGAAACTGGGCTGTATCGATTTTTTCTTTCACCCCAAATATGTTTGTGTGTGTTTCGGAGGTTAAATTGTATTCAGAAAAAGACGTGTTAACCAGTTAACTTCTAAATTTCTTGTTGTTTCCTTTTCATAGGAGGGCAAACACAAGAAGGAGAAAGGTGTTCGTGTAGGAGAGAGGGATGACACAATTCATCCGAATTACAGGTTTGATGAGAAAGAACTGAAAAAACTGCCTGCTCCGAAACCTGAGGTGAGACTGAGACAAATTCACTTACAAGCAGCTTTTTATTATCAGAGCATGAGCTTCGACGATCAATGAAAATTTTACATGTGAAAAGTATAAGTGCTTATTTGCATTTAGACCTGCAACGATTAGCTGATTAATTATCAAAAGAAAATTAATTGCCAACTATTTTGAAAACCGATTGGCCTTTTCATCCATTTTAAGCCAAAATGTCAAACATTTGCTGGTTCTAGCTTCTTAAAATGTATACATATATATATGTGTATACAGTATATATATGTATATATATACATATAATTTTTATTGTTTATTTGATGTGGACATCACAATTACATTGGACAAACGAGATGCATTCTGAGTGTTTTAACACGTGCTAATTCGCAACAGGATTTTCTCCTTTGCTTTGACATTTATTATATTAAATTACGAGTCTTAAGGTTTTGGATTGTTGGTTGGACAAAAGAAGCAATTTGAAGACGTTGCTGTAGGTTCTGAGAAAGCATTTTTCACATTTTGACATTTTATAGACTAAATGATTAATTGATTAATTGTGAAAATAACCTGCATATTAATCAATAATTAAAATAGTCATTAGTTGCAACTCGATTTGCACTGGTGAGGCAAAGATCTTACCCATGTTTCACCTTAAAACATCATGACATCATGAATATATTTTAATTAGAGCTCTTGGTCATGTCCCTCCTCTCCTCCTCCTGCAGCCCACATTGGGAACTGGTGAGGCTCTGGACATCTTGTCTGGAGACTTCATGACCTCCTCAGCAGCTCCTGCTGTCCAGGCTCCTGTTGTCCAAGCCTCAGCTCCTCCTGCACAGGTACACTGCAGATCTAGCACTTTTTACTGAAGCTTTAAATAATACACTGTTACACACAGATGCCCCTTTGCAATGAAAACCCCCTATAGACGTAATGATAATGTAATAATTTGAAATTGAAAGATTTTACTGTATATGTGTCATTCTGTCACTTCCCTAGCACTCTGAAGACTTTGCTCTGGATGCCTTGGCAGGAGACTTTGTGTCCTCCACTGCTGCCCCGGCAGTGAAGTCTGCATTTGTTCCCACAGAAACTGCCCCGCATGTAAACACACAAATACAATTCAATACTTTTTGCACCATTTAGACTCTCTAAACCCGCATGGTTCCATCAGAGTCTTGGTTTCTGTGTTTGTGCATTCAGCTGGAAGGGGGGGCAGACAGCGCCCTGGACGCTCTGTCAGACACCCTGAAGGACATCGCACCCACACCCGCACAGCCCGCCCCGGTTCCTGCCAAAGACATTGTCAAGGTAATCAGAGTGCTTCAAGAGCAAAGCCGGCATGGGAGAGAATATTTTCAATTTCAGAGTCCACCAGTCACTCCAGCTGATTTGTGTGTCGTTGCAGGAGAAAAAGGTGGTTGAAGAGAGGCTGATAAAGATGGGAGAGAGAGACGACACACTGCCACCAGAGTTTCGACCCACTGAGGAGGATCGTAAGGTAAACTGACATCTACATTTGTTCATAATTGGCTTTATTACTGAGCTTGTCACAGATGAGGATGCTTACTGACTCTGACTCTTGTTCATTTCTGGATAATATTTCTGGAGTGTTACTTGTTGGAAGTTCATATTTGTCCAGACTGAAAAATGTCCACAACTCTCACATGGTTTGAAATTTTGTAAAGACATTCATGTTTTCCAGACAATGAATCCTGCTAGTCTGGTTTTTCCAGCTTGATTAACACATGTTTTATGGGAAACTATAAGAATATAATGGTTCTGATATTTTAATGTCTGACTTTTATTCAGAAACAACCATGAAACATGTATAATCTACTATGAAATGGAAGATGTAATAAAGAAAGGGGGAAATTGTTTTACATGTGAATAACATGTAACATGTGGGTAACTGTCTCAAGCTAATCATGACAAAAATACAATGTGAGGGTGTTGATTTGAATATTTATTGGGATATGCTGATTTACTATATGCAGTACTAATAGTAATTTTATTGTGTCTAATGTTCATTAATTTCATTTTAAAGAAAGCGGCAGAAGCAAAGGCAAAAGCAGCTGCAGCACCCAAGGAGGTAAAAATACACACACACTCACAGTATCTGACAGTAGGTGAGCCCTGTGAAATGATATGTAGTCTATAGTTTGATTTTCTGTCTTTCTGTCAAAGACTATGGATGATAAGACAGCCTTGGACCTGTTGTCCAGTGACTTCTCTACCGAGCCCACTGTACCGGCTGCATCACATGTGGGCGCAACAAAGCTGGAACCTCCTGTGCTGGACTCAGACCCTCTGAAGGTAGCGTGAAAATAAAGTGCAAAACTACCCTTACACCTCCTCCTTATAGCATGCATTTGAGCCATAGTTAATAACTGTAGTCCTACCTTTTCCTGCTATGATAAGACAAGTCAAAATATCTGCAGTGAAAAATGCCATAATGTTATTCTTTTTTGTTGTTGTTTGTTTTTATTGATCCACAGCCAATGGCCGGTCCTGTCCTTGACTCCCTGGCAGGCACCCTGCTCCCAGACACCCAAGAGTTAAAATCTAAGACAGACAAACCAAAGGTAAAAAGAGGGTCTGTGTGAGATCGGGATGGAAAATTGCTCCATCAGGTGGAATTATTGGAAAAGCAGATGTTAAATAGTAACTGAAGGCCTACTTATGCAAACTCTAAAGCAGTGGTTCTCAAATAGGGGTCCGGGGACCCCCAGGGGTCTGTGTCACTCTGCTAAGTGGTCCATGATAAGTTTTCCGATTTATTCATTTAAATTATCATAATATTAAAAAAAAAAACATTCATTTTACAAAAGGCTTCATAGTTCAACTAGTTAAGTGTGTGTCTACATGTGTTAATGGCACCTCGTGTGTATGGTTACTGATATTTTAGTTGTCATTGTTAAGTGGCGCCCTCTGTAGGTTGTTTAGTAGCATTTACTGTATCAGTGGTCACCTCATCATGGACAACGCAGAGTTGTTGAGCCTAACCAAGGTGTTGACTTTGTTACAGGGCAAGAGCAAGTCAAAGTCAAGGTCTAAAGTAAGCAAAAACTGCCTGCTGCATGAAGACCCACATTAAGATGGATAATTATGCACCATGATGAACTATAAATGACTCTCTAATCAAATAAAAAACAAGTATCTCCATTGGTGGAGCCTACACAAAGCTGCATGTGCTACCTTCTCCTGTTTCTGCTTGGTTTATTTAATCAAATAATTACATTTATTCTGTATAATTATTGCATGTAAAGGCGCCGCTTCTTTGTTTCCTTTATACATTTTTAAAAATTTAATCTTGTATTTCAGAAACACCATGCAGACGAGCCATCTCCCACCGACCAGCTATCAGCTCAGCTAAGCTCAGACGTTGTGCCAACATCTACAAAGAAGGGAGGCAAGAGCTAGAAAACTTGGTAAGCTTTGCTCTCATCTTTAGCAGAGTTATCGTAGTTTTGTCTTTTTCATTAACTTTTAGTTTTATTTCATTTCTAATTTTTGGTTTCAAGTCAGTTTATTTTCAGTTAGTTTCCAGCGTGGGTTTGCAAGTTCAGTTTTTATTGTTTAAAGATGTTTAGTTTTAGTTTCGTTTTCATTAGTTTCAGTGTTACTTTTATTTTATTTTAGTTAGGTTTATAAGAACAGAATATCATTTCAATTAGTTTTTGTCACTTTAAGTCTAGTTTTATTTTTTATATTAACTAGAATGTTTTTCACACCTAGTTTTAATTTTTAGTTTAGTTTAGTAACAACCTTGATCTTTAGCACAATTTTACCTGATAAAATATGTAACATGCTCAACATGATGAGGATAAACATCCACATCTTTCCACTGACTGCTGAACGTGTCATCTAATGTGTTGCAGGTTGTTGGTGCGATTTGTCCTCCCGGCCACAGGGACGCATCAGTGAGGGAGCTGCTCTCTGGATAATGATTCTATTTTTCTAAATCGTCAAGAATGTATACTGGATGAGAGACAAACTTAGACAAACCCATAACACTTGCTCAACACACACACACACACATACACTGACACTCACACACATATTCACACATACACAGCTCTGTGTGCAGCGCCTTTCTTGCTCGGGTTCACATGTATTTAAGAAGGAGAAGTGTTTGGTTTCTGTCTGGAGAAAATGAAAGAAAGACTTTTTAAAATATTAAATTGAGAGAATGAGTTATGAGCAAAGAAAGAAAGAGGGAAACAGAGGGAATAAAGACTAATGAAAATCTTTTGTTTTGTTGGTTTGTGTGTCGAGTGTGCCGAGGGAAGGAAGGCGTTGCTCGAAAGAGTCCTGCATGTACATCTCAGCTGACAGTTTCTGTCTCCAACGCCATTAATATCACAACAAACCTCTTTACCTTAAGGCCCGGTGGTGTTGTGACGTTTGGCAGCGGTAACTGTCAGCTTACCTGGGAGCAGTACAGAGTGGGTGTATAATATCGGGATGTTTGTGCAATCTTGATGTACACAGAAAAGACAGAAAAGTTTTCTATCATAATGTGGTCAGATGCCAATAAGACACTAGTGTACAGCTTAGTTTGCTTATATTTTGGACAATACGTAGTTTACATGATGTGTGGAGGATTTCCAGGAGGTTGTTCTGCTTCATTCTGTATTCAAAAGTTTCTTGCAAATGCCTTTTGCTTTCTGTCACAAGAAGGGTCTGTATGTATTTGGCTGTGTAGAAAAAAAAATGTTGGTGTCCAGAAGTGCACTTAGTGAACCGAGGTGGTTACAAGCTTGTAAACTACCCCTGTTTGTATACTGTACAAAAAAAAAAAAAAAAAAAAAAAAGATTTTTTGCTCTATATCAGAAAACACTGTATAATTAAGAAAGGGCTTTCAACTGTAAAGTCAAAAATCAATATACTTTCCCCAAGTTTTTTTCATGTCAAAGGTTTTGTGTGGGTGTGAGTCAAAAGATATGAGAGATATTTTAGATGTGGGAATACTAATGAAATTAAAAAATATATAAATAAAAATTTGAACAGTGTATTTTCTATGACTTCTGTCTAAAATGAGAAACACAAACCAACATGAACTGCCTTAATGTGTGGAAGAAATCCTGCAGGAATTCAATAAACACTGTTTTCTTAAAGGTGTGGTGGAACTGTTTTTGTGTTGAACGGGAACAGAATCTCCTTAGAAAATTTTGTTCACTACTTGTGACTTTGTGGTTTTTCACGTTGCATACAGTTATTGCAGCCCACTTCCTTTTTACTCATAAGACTTTCAACAAAACAATTTAGTTCCTATTTCATGTAAAATTTACATTTCTCTGCCAAGGTCCCAAATGACTGGTGTGGATGCGTGGGTTCAATCTGTGAAAAAAAAAAAAAAAATTTGATCACCCATCCTTGAGAAATGGGACAAATATGTCCTGCCCGGCAAAAAAATTACTAATACCAACTGATTCCAATTTTTGTTGGTGAAAATGTATCATTTAAGGATCAATATATAGAAATAAATGTCATTTATGTTTTGGTTTGCTTGAATTTTTTAAATTTCTAAATTTTGTGCCAGAAAACACCCTTGTCTCAGACAAGAATACACAACAATACCTACTGATAACATAGGTATAAAACTTCACTATTATAATCATCTTTCATCTTTGTTTTACATAAGTTTTTTTTATGAAAACATTAGTCCTTCAAGTGTGTCCCAGATTTACATAAACTCCATCGGGTTCTTTTTTTTTTGCACAAAAATCTGATTTAATCAGATGTAAAATGTTTAGCTCAGCTCCCCTGTCTCACTTCCTGGTTTAAAAGGCAGTAATATTGCTCAAGCACTGATAAACTTTCTATTTAACAAATTCATTAAATAATTTTGCTATCAGATGTGTCTCAACCATAACATGTCAACTCTGTAGACCTTTTAAATCAAAGCTAAATAAGAATTATGGTTTTAAAATGTGTATTTAAATTAGCATTAAGAGAACTGTTTTTTAAAAAAGGCTGCTCACTTCGACTATGCTGTGAAATGAAAAAAGAAAGCAACATTATGTGAACTCTGTAAAACATCAACTCCGTCAGATTTTTTGTTTGACAGAGTTGACGTTTACATTTAATAAAAATAGTCGCCATAAGGTCGGCCCGTCACAAGGTGTAATAGCCAAGACTTTGATCTTTCAAAATATATTTTCACAGCAGAATTGAAGGAGTAAAAATCAAAAACCCTTAAAATAGACTTTTTATTCCAATTGAAATTTTAAAAAAGAGCATTGCAGCCAAGAAAGAATGCATGTCTGAGTGGTATCATTTTATTTAGTTATAAAATTCTGAACAAAAACAAAAATAATGTTTCACATTTGTACCTCATTTACTTTGAAACCATATAAATTACAATTACAAGAAATGTTTCTTTGGAAAAATGTTTAAAACAATCAAAAGCTTAACTAAAGAAAAAATAAAATCTAAACTTTTCAGCATTTCAAATGATCCTCCTGCCTGGTATCATATTGCCAGAGAAGATCATTCTCTAAAGTGTGTCGGGTTTTTTTTTTTTTTTTTTTCATTTGAAGCAAAAAGCAAGTTACGTTTAAAAGGACAGTGCAGTAATTAAGTAAGGAAAAATCTATGTCAAAATAAAGTCAAAAATACAGATTGTAAAGGTAATTGAAATTTATACAACAGCATGAATTATATACAATTTTCGCATTCATTTCAGTAGGAAATCATGAATCAGAGCGCTAAATTCTAATATTCTCAGGACTTAAGTGGTTTCTACAGTATTATTAACATTTCATGGGATTTGGATGAACAGACATTTCTCATCATGTTGTTTCATTAAAGTAGTTCAGTCTGAATGTGACAGTGCAGCGTTATCAGCCATCAGACCACAATACAATTGTTATTGTTGTTGACGATGAAGAGCTTTGAAAGTATTTGTTGCGCGGAGTCCTTCATCAACTTTAAACACATTTTATATGATCTATCACAAACAATGAGAACTTTTTAAATTGGCCACAAAATATTCACCATGAATGTCATTAAAACTGTAAATAAGACATAAAATCATTTCTGCAACAAGTTCACAACACAGGAAAATAATTGCAGCTAAAAGAAATGGCACCATTTAGATTAAACAGGTCTGTTGTTCATTTGTTTTCCAGCAGGCATCGTCCGCGGCCTATATGAGATAAACAAGATATTTAAAAATATGAATTAAAAATGAATTACTTCTGTCGGTGACTCAGTTCTTTGGTCAGGAATTAAAAGGGAAACAAAGCAGCAGCTAAAATTCACAACTGAGGACAGAGGTCATGTTTTCCTTCTTTTTTCTGGGAATTTGTGGGTTTTAGAAACCTTAGAGGAATAATATTAAAAACTAATAAATGGTGAGTATTTCACCAGCTTATTTAAATGTTCTTAGACTTTAAATTGTACAACTTTTATGACATACATCAGACTACATTTAATAGAAGAATTTTAAAAAGAAAGGGCTTTGAAACAGCTTTTAAAAATAAGACTAACACCTTATTTTACAGACCTTTCATTTCCACATGCTGGAAAGAACTGTAATTTGGTAGTAATTACAGGGAAATAGAGAAAAGAATATCAAGTAATTTCAGTTAGTTTAATTAGTTAAGTCTGTGTGTACACATACAAAGGATCTGACTCCATTTTAAGCAGCTCTCAGGGCACTTACACAGAGCAGTTTACAGGAAGACAGACACAGCTACAAGGAGGACAAAGAGATTAAACTAAATGTAGTGCTGTTTTATATGTTTTATATATAGCACTTTATTATGTACATACAAGCAGTTTCAGAGCAGTTGTTGATTTCTTTTATATAACTGCTCATTTAACTAAAACCTGCAGAAAATATAACTTTAAAGCAATCTCAATACATAAATAAATATCATAAAAGAGTGATCAAATTATTTAGACATTGTTTCTAAAATCCTGGCTACAGCCCTAAGATACCATTAGATGAAAGGGAAAATAAATAACTTACTGTCTTTTGTAATGGTGTGGGCATCTCCGTGTCCTTATTTCTGCAGCAAATCAAAAAGTGTTGTTAAAAACCTGATTACAGACAAATACTACAGAAAAATCCAGTTTAAATTTAAGAAGAGCAGAAAAAAACAAACCACAAATTTTCACAATTTAAAATAAAAACTCAGCTTTTCAAAGTGCAGGCATTTATTTACTGCATATTCAACGTCACACAAGAAAATGACATGAAGACTGTTCTTTTAGGTTCAAGCTCTCAGATGGACTTACTATGGCAGTACATGGTGGTGATGAGGAGGAGTAGAAGAAGAAGACCACAGCCGCCGACCAGTGGGCCCAGTATGATCGGAGTACAAAACATGGCAAGACTGGGTTCCTCTGCAAAGCATGTGCTCATTTATCACCTGGTTTCTCCTCACACCTTCATAAATATGAAGATGATAAGGACTCGCTACACGCAGTTGTGAATTAGAACACTTACCTTGCTTGTTACTGGTGTTACAAACACATGGCGCGGCAGTTGTGCATTGTGTCTTTTGTTTGATGGAGGTGGTGGGAGTCGCTGGTGCGACGACAGGTTTTTCTTAAGAGAGAGGAAAGACAAGAGAGTGTGACCCAAAAGCATCCATCATATTATCAATAAGCCAAATTTATGAAACAAAATTCACCTCCGACCAGTCGAGTTACTTTGCCGAATTTCAGTTCGATGCCTCTGATTAGAGATGCACAGCTGTAAGTGCCGGCGTCTTTTACTCTGTTGAATGACTTCAGTATTAGGATGTTTTGATGAACCTTTGAGTCAGAGAACTCGGAAGACGGGCCTAAAGAAGGCTTTCTAAGGCCAGCGGTGCTGTAAGACCCAATGAATTCCATGACAGATGTGCCCAGCTCTCGAAACCAGACGATCAGAGTGCCTTTCTCGGCAGGCTCACAAATGATTTCAACATCGGCCCGCTCATTAACGATTTTTTCCACACCGGCTCCTGGGGAAATTTCTAAAAGATGTAATAAAACAGAAGCATATATCATTCACTGCCCAAATGCAAAAGACACAGACCAGAGAACTATTCAAAGTTGCCACATGGTAATGAAGAGACTTATCAGCAAACTTTAAGTTGAACTTACTTTGATAAAATACTAGAATCACCAGAATATGAATCCACTTTTGGTCCATTTTTAATCTTGTAGATGACAGTAGCTCCTAAAAACGTCTTTGTGGTGTTTGCTGAAGGAGATAATTCAGCAAGATATCAAACCACGCCCCACCTGTAACCTTCTTCTCTGCTGTATCAAATGGGATCATTGCAGCGGAGCGTTGCAGAGGCCTTCTGCAGCAAGGTCGTGGTCTGCAAGATGTTTGAAGTGAAGCCCACCGATCTACACTTCACACCTCTGCCTCTGGTTTGAAGCATTGAACTGCATGAATTCACCCACCAGATACTAACACACAAACACAGCAGCGCACTGTATGTAGGTTGCCACAGGACAGAGAAGGAAGTTTAAAAACTGCACGCTGAGCAAGTTTTTGAGTCTGTCTGCAGCCCGCTTTACGCTCACACAACTCTACACTGTTCCGACACAAATCAAGTGGTGAATTTTAAGAGGCACGAATTTGAATACAATTACAATAATTTTTAGAATTCCTTCAAGTGGCAGCCCATTGGTCCGGAGCTGACTTTGACCTTTTGCCTCCTTCCTGTATGTGATGTGACATAGAGTAGCTGAGAATGGATGGAGAATGTTCTTTGGAATTAAAAACAACAACAACAAACTTTTCGTTGATCTTCCTGGTGAAGTTACATCTTGTGGCTGCAAATTTAATGGATCTGATTATCTGTCAGGGTGGCCGAGGATCTATGAGACTCAAACCACAAGTTCAACGTCCCCATTTTTAATCTGACGACCAGCGGCAAGGGCAAATACGAGCAATATTACACCATAGTAATACCAGTAAAAGAATATAACAAGTAAACAAAGCAATGTGTCCTAAACAATGTGCACTGATATCAAACTCTGTCTGCAGACAGACATATTTGCTGTGGTGTTCCTCCCCCACCGTCTGCTGTTGTGTGTGGGTTGGTTCGAAAGCATATGATCGAAACAGCAGAATGAGGAAGGACATCAGGAAATGATCTACACCTGACCTAATTAAAGTGGTTTCTAACCTGGTTTCTCTTTTGTCCAGGCATCTACATGCTAGTTCAGGATGATATCTTTTGTTTACACCCAGTGCACTCCTCTACACAATACTTTTACAACTGATCCTTTTAAATACATTATTCTATCTTATATCATAAGTTGATATACATTTTACATTTATTCATGTTTGACTTACCCAGGCACAGTTACTGACAGATTTACAGACATAATATTATTTTGTTAGACATCATTGAAGTAAGCCTGTCAAATTGTAGCATCATGTAAAATGATTAAATATACAACATGCTAAATTTGAAAATGTTGGTCTTTTGGGTGGCTAACCACACCCATTACATAATGAAACACTGCCAAATCATGTAGTCACCTCTCTGAAGTCACTGCAGCAAAGTGAAAACTTAAACCCCTAGATGGCAGTAGAAGCAGGATTTAGAGCTCTGTCATTGTTTGAGCAGTGAAACAATCAACTGTCACAAAACTGCTGCCACTGCTCTGCGAGGCTGAACGTTTAAAACGTGTTGAACACAGCCCAATCAGTGATGTCACTGCAGGTGTTTTAGCTTTAACAGCTGCTGTGAAATCAGTGGTTGGGGTGAGGCTAGGTGCAAAATGCTTGTTTTAGCCCACAGAGAGCAGAGAAGCAGCAGTTTAGTATCTCACATGCTCTCAGTGAAATGCTATTTACATTGAGAGAAAACACACTTCAGTGAATTTTTTAAATAAAATTATTTTGTCTTGGATTTGTGGACAACTTTTTTTAAATTATTTTTTTTATTGTTTTTTAAGCAGAAAGCTAAAGCTCTTATAAATTTGAGGTGTGGAGTTTGAAAGGCATGTGCATATGTCAGGCATGTAGGGTCTGACGAAACTGAGTTGCATTATGGGAAAAGCAAGGTATCCCTTTAAAGGACCAGTGTGTAGGATTTAGTGGCATCTAGCCGTGGTTCTAGAATCGGTGTTTAGTTTGTCCATTCTGGCCTACTGTAGAAACATGATGATTCAACATGGTGGATGGGTCTGGTCTATGTATCTAAGGTAACAAAAGCACAATAATTCTTATTTTCAGGTGATTATACACTTGGGCTCAGTATCAGTTTTCAATATCTTTAAAGTATCGACTGAAATGACTCAGTACCAAGTAGTATCAAAACTTCTCCAGTCAAACGATACCTGCATTGTCCTTTTTTCGATTGAGAAAAAGACTATTTATGTGGTTTTGCTCGCAGTCAATCACCGGAAGTATCCTTCATAAAAAAGAACCAGGAAAAAGGTATTGCATGAAGCACTTTATTGGTATTAGTATCACTTCAAGAGGACTGGTATTGGTCCTGGTATTATCACTTTTAAATGATACCTAACCCTACTAGACTCTAATGAAAACATACTTAAAAATATTATATTCCTTTTGTGCCAATAGATCCTCCTAAATGTTAGACACTTGACACTTTAAGCTGTTTGAGAGTTACTAATTTGTTGTTTTTTATTCCAAAATGAATGTATTATATAACTAGGTTCAGATAAATGGACATATTTCTACACATCTGGTGGCTTGTGGCCCATGTAAAGCTGTATTTCACTGCTAAGTAAAAGGTTTTCACAAGAAAAGAGAATGATGACCAAAAACGAAAATAATACAGGTTGTCAATTAGTAGTTTCCATTGACAACGAAGTTAGAACAATTAAGCGTCATGTCACTTGTCACTTCATGAGAAAGCTCGTCTAACAGTTGTGGGGAAGTGAAACTTCCTTTAGATCAACTCAGAGATCTTCAGCAGCTATGGCGCAACCAAGAGCCCGTTCTATTTCCTGTTCAGTGATGGAAAGTAAATGCACCGATTTAGTAATGGGCAAGAAGTGCTGACATTTTGCTCTTTGGTGGGCGATTTATCTGTTCCATGGGTGGGAGGAAAGAAAAAGATTGAAACAGAGAAGGAGAATTAAATATAATTTTGCCTCTTAAAACTGTGCTGTAGAGCATTTTGTTTACCTTTTCACATCATGCTTTCAGATGCTTATTATTAACTGTGGCTTTTGTTTTTCATAAATTACCATCCTTTGACAGTTATTTCAAGTGAAACCATGATGGAAACCAGGTTCAGGTTTTCAGTAAGCAGGGGATTCTGTTGATGCTTTGTGTTAAAAGGGAAGACCCAGTCAAAACGCTCTGTTAGCCCACTTCACCTTTCCATGTCTCTGTTTCAGGGTTGAGTCACTCACAAACACACCTGCATGGGCTTCCCTATCTTAGTCACACAAGGGAGTCTCCAAACTGAAACTTGTGTGTGCGTGTATGTAGTGGGTGACCAGGGAAAGCCAGTGAGAAAGAGAGTGCCATAGCAAGATGTTCAAAGGCAGCCAGAAGAGACGTCCTTACATTGTGAAAAAAGCAGCAGCATCAATACCAGTAAATCAACAACTGCTTGTTCACCAGTTCTTCACCACTTTGGCTCACCTGTCTCTGCTCTTTCTGCACTGGCAGTTTCAGGGATTATGGGATATGAAGTTGCAAAAAGGAAACCAAGAGCAACGAGAGGAGTAAGTAGCAACAGAGAGCTCGGAAACAGAGGAACTGTACACTGCAGGTGTTTGTATACATGTTTGCTCATCATTTTTTATTCTGCTGAGACTTCCTGTCAGAATTGTATACGTGGTTGTTCTGGAAAATAATATTCGCATTTCAATTGACCTTTTTTGGTTTCGCTAAGAGTGCTGAAATAAGGTTTAAAAACACATCTACTTTGAAGCTTTATTCTTAGTGTACAAAATGAGACATGGATTGGGTGAACAAGGCAAAATTATTCAGAAAAAACAACTGACTGTTCTATCGTATGTGAATATATTGTGTATAAGGAACTCATCCTGTGGGCTCATGTTGCATGTTCAGTTTGTGACTTTGATTGTTAAATTAGAAGAAACTGTGACAGATCTGAGTTTAAAAAATATATGACCCTTACCCTACTATATTTGTGAATTTACTGCAGCTTAAGACAGTTGATCCTGTGAGTATGAGCTGATATATTATACAACATGTTGTGTGCAGGATTTTACCACTAATAACCTAGTTTTTTGGCATCTATATGATTCAACACTGTTGCTTTACATTTACACATTTGGAATCAGGCACTTTTGTGCCTGACTGATATGCTGCTGTGTTTTTGTTGCATCATTTAAGTGTAATGGATTTAAATATAAAAGTGTTGCATTTTACAGAACTGATCACTAGTATACAGCATGCTGCATATTGTCTTTAATATTTATTATATATATAGTTGTGAACATGTATAAACTTTGTCTTGCAAAAAAGTGTAGGAGAAATAAGTATTTTTCAATGTTAATACCCACATAACACATGTATACTGTTAACTGTCACACATATGTGAAATTATCATGTGAAATGGTGTTTCAATTAATTGTTTTTTATAAGATAGAAATTCAAATAAAAGCCACTTACAGTAATGAAGTTTCATGCAACTATCCTTCTGTTTAATATCTGTGACATTTTGTGCTCTTCCATTTTTTATATTTGTTTCTCTGTATTCAGTTGAAATTTTGACAAAAATTTTAAGTTACAAGATACCTTCAGAGAAGCCATTATTCACCCATGTACAAGTTACAGCCCTTAACAATGACTGTAATTAGTGTAGGGTACATTTATGAGATTTTAAATTGTTAAACACTAATACATACGCAAGCGTTTCTCTGTTGAGCTTGTTAGGTAGAAACAATAAAAAATAACACAGGTGAGGTGTGTAGTATATATTTATCAGAAGAAGAAACAGGACACAACACACACAAATGCCTTACAAAAGATACTGTGTATAGTTTGCTGTCTTTACATTTACATGTCATTTGTACAGTGTTTTGTGCTTTAAAAACACATTTTATTTGTAAACAGAAAACAGAAGAAAATAATCCTCTGTATTTGGCGTCTTACAAAATTACTGCTGCCATCTGCATTCATTCATGTTTCCTGGAACTGATGGACGTGAATAAATGTGTTTCCTCAAACGTCGAAACAGAACGATAATATGCCATACAGGCACACCTACATATAACTAGAGCTGCTCAATACAACAGCCCTGCAATAAATCCTATCCTTATCAAGGTTATTGTATTTGCTTTTCTTAAAACTTCAATAAGATGTGTTTTGATTCAACTTTAACATCGTTTAGTGGGGGCTGTCTTGTGTGGTGTTAGAAGCTGTAGTGTCTTACATTGAGAGGCGTTTCAGTAATTTTGTCAACCCAGTGAGTGTAGCTGTTCATATCGAAGGGCAACTGAATGTAATCTTGGTCTACTTTGTTTACAGG
>JAJHUR010073553.1:0-21642 GCA_027495735.1 Lutjanus campechanus
TGGAATAAATCACAACAGACACTGAAGCTCAAAACTCTGAGACAGTTTTTTTTAAAAGGTAACTATTTTAGAACCTGGACAATAGTTCCCCATGTTCTTGTGTATAAGAGACTAATGGTGACAGCAATTTTTTAAATTGGTCCAGTAGTAGACAAGACCACTGCAGCAGTCAACAGTGAAAAGGGCTGCATTGTAATCCTTATGGGCAATTGCTCTCTGTCAGAGTGTGTCCATTAAAACTGCTTGTTTTTCCTCCGACAGCATCAGTGTCTGGCATCATAGATTATTTATCGCTTTCACCAAAGCCACCAGAGTCCATTTACAGAAACAGTAATTTTATTATTTTAAAACACACTTCATTCAAACTCAGCAGAAACAAAATAAGACTCACCAAAACATCTTTATTCAGCTTTCCACTACTCCAGCAATCACAAACTTTGAGCTGTTTGGTCGAAATAAACCCTCAGTTTACAGAGTTAGAGATGAAAATGTTCTGGTTGTACATGCTGCTTCTCTCTGATGTTTCTCTAAAGTCTGACCTCCCTCTCACCCTTCTTATCATGTTTTCACATCTAATGCGGCCAATTAAGGGTTTCTTTTGATCAAACCAGATTGGGTGAAATTTTGAGCAGTGGAAAGACGATTTAAGACACTTTTGGTCAGTTTTATTTTGTTTCTGTTGAGTTTGAATGAAGAGTGTTTTACAATGATGAAATTACTGTTTCTGTAAATTGAGTCTGGTAGCTTTGGCAACAGCGCTAGTGGCTGTTTCTGTTTAAACAAAAAGGATCTTACTATTTAGCAAAAAAGGTCTGTCTCCTTTCAATAATGTTATCAGACACTTATAATAACAAGCTGGGTCTGTCAGTGGCAAAACAAGCACTTTTAGTGGATGCACTTTAATGGGTGCAATCACATCACATTGAAACCTGTTTTGTGGCTAATGGCTGCAGCTCAATACTGGACCAATTTTAAAAGAATGTCCCTATTAGTCACTCAAAAACATGGAAAAAATAGGGTCCAGATTGAAAAATACTGAAGTTACCCTTTAATACTCTTTTTTACTGGATATTTTAACTGAATTCGTGATTGCTTTTTACCTATTATTGAAATGTTTAATATTTGTTTTTATGATGTAAACTTGGCAAATTTATTAATTTATAAAAAGAGGTCCCCTGTTCCGATATTATACATGATTTTATAATTTCATTTCATACACAGTATAATGTGCACACAGTATATGACTTTAATAGTATGAGTGGTGTGATGTACCACTGTACAGGACAACCATTAGCAAATAATTTTGTTGCTTTTCTTGTTTCTTTTGTTGTGACATCTTTTTTGTTATTTGAATGACAGCAGCTATATAAATAATGTTACTAATACATTTGTCACTTGTCTCTCTGCACAACGCCAGAGCCTGTAAGTCATTAATGTAAAATAATTAAATCAGAGTTTAAAACAAAAGCTCAGTCCCATGCTGCCTATTGAGCTTGATTAACAAAAACACATCACAACTATAGAAAACAGAAACAGGAGAAGAGATATTTTCCCTCTGTGAAGGTAAAGTATCTTGTAAAGTAAAATATGCCACATGTAGAACCACATAATTATGAGGAAATTAGTTGGTGTTAGATCTGCCTTGTATATATAAAAAGTGTCACTCAAAATTAAATTTTTACTTGATCTGCAGTAGATCAAACTCTTTTTGAAAATCAAAAAACACAAAGTAGCGAGTCTTTTTGAAATCAGCTGTCCAGTCATCTGAATGTTTCTTTTGTCCTTATTCACATCGGTTTTTAATTATTCTGCTTAGTTTTTAATTAATTTTGTTTTAAGGCCACTGTGTGTATTTAAGAGTATGAAACAAAGACTGAAACAGACAGAGAGACAGAGGAAAGGATGTTTTTTTGGCTTCCAATTTGATATAGCTTCCTCAGCTTTTAAAAGCTCAAAGTGTTTCGCCATGTACGAGCATGAATAACGCAAAAACCAGTCTGAATCGGAGGGATAAAATGGAGGCATAATGGGGACTCAGTGATGTTTCGGCTCTCTTCACGCCTTGATGAGGCCTCAAACATGCTGCTTCTTCAGAGCCTTGATCTCAAAAAAGAGCAGTTCACTGTCAGCGGTTGCGATGGTGCACATATCTTCACACACAGCGCTGTACTTTGTGATGTCTCCGTGTCAGCAAGTTCATCAAAAGTGTCCCAAGCAAGCTGCAGTGAACATAACCTAGTTTGCACACTTGAAAACACTCCCCGAGAGGAGCAGCATGACATGGTCAGACAGTCCCAGCAGAGTCTGGAGGAGCAGGCGGTAGGCATCAGTGTTTGACATGAAACTCTGCTCGGGTGTTTTGTGGTGTCCACAGGGGCATGTCATCTGTTGCTTGTCTTTTAGGGAGCTCAGGAGGCAGATTGGTGCGGTTAATGTTTCCAAACATGATAACAGCGCTTAGCGTGGGAACCTTCCATGCAGGACAAGAAGTGAGCCAGCTCATGAAAGAAGGCAGTGGCCTCCAGCAGGATGTAAACATTGGTTACAACAATTGAAATGGTCTCTCCACAGAGGGAGAATGGACTCTATGTGAGTTTCCAGTCAGGTGAACAAAACTGTTGAATGCTACACGGAGATGTGGCACCAGCAGTGCATAGCCACGAAGCAAATAACCTCACCTTTAAAGGTATCTCAGTTCACCTGTCATCATGAAAAATAGTGTGGTCTGGAGAAGTCATTTCAAGCTCTGGTACAGATGAATGTTTTTGGTTCTAAATAGTTTGCAGGAGTTCATTTCAAACCTGAATAGTTGAGACTTTAAACCCACTTAACACAGCCAGACACCCCTTAATGCTCCTCAGCTTTAAAGTGGCAATAATCAATATTTTCATTACAGTGCAATATATCAAATGTTAAAAGGATCACTAAGAGTGATGAACCTAAAGAGAACTAACCCTTCACTAAGCCTCGCCCTCCTTTGTTACTGTTGTTATGCCGGTTAAGCTTTACATTCTTACACTGCACACATGCAGTTTACAGTGATAACAGCGCATATTTAACATGAAAATTAACACAAAATTGGCAGTAATTTTGAAACACTTGAAACATTCTGCAGAGAAGAAAACTAAAGAACTGTGGATGTTGTCTGCTAAAATGATGTTGTCTGTCCCTAGCTAACTTTTTAATGTTTCCATCTGACACATTTTAAAACAAGAATCCTGTATAGGGGTTACTAAACAGCGCTGTACATGATATAGCTAATGTATTGTTAATGCAAACAGACTGAGGCTAAAGCTTTGTCCCAACAGACACTGGTGGAACGGTGAAATACACCATGTATTTATGTGATGGACAACAGAAATACAGTCATTAAAGTTGGAAAAGAAAGCACAGGGGTTAGATTTAGTGCAGCGGACCTTGAGACAGTCACCCAGCCTGACCAACCAGATCACAATCATCTCAGGAGGCAAGCTGGGATAAGAGCTTAACTAAACCAGCTTAGACCTAAAAAAGCAAGACAGAGAGATGCATTGTTGTTGGCCCACTTTGATTATGCACCAGAAAATATCCCACTCCTCAAATCCCCACATAACAAATCCCAGTTTAACCCTAATAAGCCATGAGTTTGGCAAATTTAGTGGTATCTAATACAGAGTTTGGCTGGAAGTAACATTTCTGCAGGTAGTAGTTAACCAGAGATGCTAACATTTGCAGCTTATGTTAGAGCAGATCAAGACAAAGTTTAGTCTATAGACCCTTTCACAGTTTGCAAACGATGAGCAAGCTGTGCACACAGATCGGCAACAAAAGTATTGTAGACCACTACAGTTTGTCAATGGGCCGCTGCAAACACAAGCAGTTTTGATCACATCCCCAGTCCAGTCAACACGTCTAATAGCTTGCAGCCATAGACACCACTGATTGCTCTGAAACGGTCGCGATCCTCTCAGAATTCTTAATAACTTAAGCTGACCAGTGGAATATTGATTCTGACGTATTGTATGCACAACAGCCATACATTATGGTGATTTTGGTGCTGGTAAAAAATTTGAGTCAACATTTGCAGCTTCATAACTCATCTAAATGACCTGGGGGAGACTGCTACTTCTGTTGCCAAAATGTGCACATAGCTTTTTGATAATATCAGCTGTTAGGGTCGATACCCCACATGTTTTCTCTTGTTCTACTTTTATATGAAAGACTGCAAAAAGACACCACCCTTGCTCTTCTCAGTGCTGCGTGCACACTACTTCAACATAAGCTTTCAGTCCACTGCTCTCATCGTAGCCTTTTCAGTTGCAGCAGGCAGCTATCAGCAAAAAAGCCCTAAAAACCCACTGTGCATTATCTGCTCAGCATCTAACAGCAGACAGTTAGTGATGAGTTGGTGAACATAGTCTTGGATTTAGCAACTAAAGAACCAGATATTTCCCTCAGGAGTTGGTGGAGACCAAAAACAGAGCAAGAAGAGAGTGGATATTACACTTGCGTTCATCAGGTCACCAGAACACAATGCCAACATAATGAATCATGCTAAAGTTAAGATTTAACAGAAACTGTCAAATTTTAGAATAACAACCATAACTGAGCACTCCTTCGCATTTCTCTTCATTTTGAAGCAATGTGCATGTGGCTCCAAGAACAGCGATAGGCTACTCAAGGAGTTTTTGGAGGGTGGCATCTTTTTTGTGGTCTTTCAAACACATATTTTAAAACAAAGGATCACATGTGTGAGGTATTTCTGACCACTACCATATACACATATGTGTCATATTTCACCAAGCAATGTTTGCTGGGGTGTAGCTTTAGCAGTGACGTTATGCCATGTATGGAGCCATTAAGTAACTTTACATATTTAAGACCCTTTTACAATGTGTCAGGTGGAAACATTAAAAATGCATTTTGAGTCTGACTATTCAGCTGACTCGAGGAGTTTAAACAGTAGCATTAGCTCACATTAACTAACTGTTAGTGAGAGTGATCATTTTAACAAAATCCACAGTTATCATCTAGAAAGTAGAAGCTTGATATTCCAATTTTTTTTCCCCACCAATTTCAATGTCAAATATGGCACTGTTATCACTGTAAACTGCATAAGCACATAATTTGAAGGGTGCACTGCATATAACTTGTGATAAAACCAGCCCAATGGCTGATAAAAACCATCCTAATGACCAATAAAACCGGAGCCGGCAGGCAGAGAGCAGAGGCACGTCGTATTTGTGTTTATGTGCCTATCTGGAGTCAGTTCTGTAGGATTTAAATATAAAATATGGATGTGTATTTATGGATATTATTAATGTAATTTGTATGCAAAATAGGTTCACACAACCAGTGGACTAAGAAAATCATCCCACAGCAACACTTTAAAAGTAGCCCAATTCCGCAGGAAAAATGCAGACCTGGCAACCGTGGTAGCAACAGTAGAGTAAGAAGGGCAGGGCTCAGCAAAGGGTCAATTGCTAGATGTGTAAATAAGTGTTTGCTAACAAGTTTAAAGGTGATCATATGTCAATATTGCTTCCCTTCTTGGTTTCACTGCCCAAAAGTGCCCAAAAAATTAAGTTCTTGCGGGTTTAAGGAGGGAAAACCTCTGCTTCTTCTGTGCTGTCTGACATATATTTTGTATCAGCTTGTTCCCAGTTTTCACTGAAGCTTTACTGTATGTTGTTTACACTGAATCAAAAATTCAAACCCAAGGCTGCATGTTTATATGGCTGCACTACTCCTTCAAATGGAAACATGTTGTATTCGTCATCTAATAAACAATTCATCAGTAATCACTCTGTCATATTTGGTATTTTTAGAAACTTTGAGATCTCCACCAGAATTTAAAATACAGTTTTGTGAGTTTGAGCAAAAGTTGGCTCCATAGTGTGAATTTGTAATGACCGCCCCTCAGTGAGGTTTGAGAGGTCAAAGTATTAGAGGCAGTTGCTGAGGCTAGAAATGTCAAATCTTTAACCTCAGTGTTTATTCGTTGAGCTCTGAGCCTCTAGGAGGAGCACAGTTGTAAAACTGTGTATACACTTTGTCACAGATGTTTAGGACAACTGAAAAACCTGTTATGACAAGTTGGTTGGTTGGTACATTACGTTTACATTGATCTTGGATGCCATCATCATCATCAGTCTCTGTTCCGGCAGCGGCCAAGAAACATTTTGTTTTCTGCTATTGATCAAACATTTTTTGTCAATTAATTTTTTGACTGTCCCATGAAAAATGAGTTAATATACAACAACAGACGGACCGGAAAAGGTGTAATAGCAAAGATTTTTTTTCTCCCCACTTTTATTAATTACCTGAGAGCGTTGCACCATTTGGTGGAGAGAACTGAGAACATGCAGGCCTGCTATAAATTTGTTATATCTCTCCTGGGTTTCATGGAGGAAAGAGAACTGATATCAGAATTCATGTATAAAGGCATGAATCATAAAATATTAAATAATGTATTTACATAGCCTTGGGTGCGGCAACCCATCATCTCCATCCTTGTTCGGTGCTGCCATTTCTGACCTGAATTATATCTCTTGATAATTATGTTTGACTGGCTTATTACAAGTCTAAATTCATCCGTGCACCATAACTCGTGCGGTTGACCAGAGACCCTCTGACATGAAATTATTGAACCCGGAGGATGTTTTTTTCCCCCCCTGTTTCAGTTAAAATATGATGTAATGTCTGGTTGAACTCAAGGGTAACTCCGACAGATTCGGTATAATTTGTTGTCACCAGCTGTGGCTACATGAGTGCTACCAGCCAAAGTCCATATCACTCAAAGAGGAGTAAGAAGAGAATCACATTACAGGAAATAGTCGCACTGGTGTAAAAGCATATTGCTGACAGAGATTTTCCATATGAATCAGTCGGTTACATGTTCCCAGTGTCCTGTGAAGTTGGACGGGGGGAGGTTACATGTAACATTAGATTTATTGTGTCTGCTCCCGCTCCTCTCAGCACCTGTCCCAAAAGGCAAATTAATCCCATACCCAAAACATATCCCCCTCTGCCGCTCTGCGCACGGACATGACACATCTGTCTCAGGCATTATCCACGGCCTGACATGTTTCTGGGACACATCACATGCCACCTGGATGTGAAGGATGTGGTTACTGCACTGCAGCGCTCAGACTGACTGACTGCCTGACAGAACGACTTATATGAGAAGTGTTTTTTTTTTTTCTTGTTTTTTTTGCAGAGTCCTCCTCCTTCTCTTCCACCCCACTCTCCTCAAACAACCTCCTTCATGGTAAAGAAGAGACAAAAGAAAAATGTCAGACCAGCCTACTGGAAACAACCTATCTGTGCATGAGGTGGAAAAGAAAGAGACTTAAGATCTTGAGATTGCTTAAATATCATGTTCTGAATAGCCTGTTTTCTTACCTCAGAGGATTTATATATTTTCAGTGGTGGAAAGTAAATTTACTCCAGTGCTCTACTTAAGTACAATATTGAGGCGTATTCTCCACTACATTTCAGAGGAAAATATTGTATATTTTACTGCACTAGATTTAAATGACAGCTGAAGGTATTTTACTATGCTTACTATGCTTAGAAAATATTAAATTTAAATTGTTTTAAAATAATTTTGTCTACAATTCCAGCAGCATCATGTACTTAAATTCTTTAAGATGCTGAACATGTCTAATTATTATGCATGCTGGCTGTTCCACGAAACACTAATTCCTCTTGTAGAATTGGACCAATTAGAAAATGGATCATTTTTATTTTATTTCTGTTTTCATTTGTCCATCTGTATGTCTGTGTTTCTGTTTCTTTTTTTCTTGGTTGTTTGTTTGTTTTGATATATTTGTACTTTCAGATGCTGTGTAAACATGACATAATGATCCAGTTGAACAAACTTTGGAGGGCGTGACCCCAAGTTTAGGACTAAACTTCCTGTATATAAAGTACTAACCAGCTACAACAAGAAAATTGTGCTATTGACTGCAGAATGAGTGCTTTTATTTTGATGCTTTAAGTACATTTAGCTGTTTATATTTCTTCTGTACTTTTACTTAAGTAGGATTTTGAATGAAGGACTTAATGGAGTATTTTTACATAGTTGAATTGACATTGGCAACTCCATCTGCATTCTTTTCCAATTTTTTTCAAATGGAAATTCCCTCTCAGCTGTTTGCAAAAAGCTGTGACATCAGTCACAGAACTGATGCCCTCCCCTCCCCTAGCTATGTCATCTTGCAGAGACCCACACCAGGTCATGTGTGCAAATGTTTTTAGAAGCGCTTGGAAAATTTGTGTTTTGACACTGAAATATGCATACTTTTGTTTGGATTTGAACATATGCAACATGATAAAAAATTCTGAAATAAATTGTATATAAATAAATAAAAATGATGAACCTTCCCTTTAAGTAAAGAATCTAAATAATTCTTTAGCCACTGGATTTTTTTATTTTTTTATTACTATTTCATGAGAATACAAAGAATCCCATTATAGCCAAAATAAAATCCAGTGCAGGCCAGTACATAACTGTGAAAGCAGTGCAGTGCATTCAGTGTATGTGTCAGTGTGCTCAGGTGGTGGCTGCCCTGATGAGAGATGGCTGTTTGCTGCTCTCAGTCCAACTAAACAACAACATCAGCAGCCAATCACAGGGTCCTGTGCCGGCCGGGCCCTGAATATCAAAACCACTGGGACTGTAAAGCCGCTTTTTCACGCTTACTTACACAAATGTAACAGATGCACACAAGTGTTTTACTTTAACAGGAAAATATTGCTGTTGTTTTTGCTGGGAAATATGTTTACTGCTGCCTCAAACATTTTGGCTGATATTATTATCAAGTTTTTGGTCACTATCTCCCCTAACCATGTGGAGTACCACCATCTAATGCTGCTTTGATATCAACCTACAGTTGCACAGAAAAATAAGAGAAGAAAAGGAGCAGCAAGTAACAGCATCCAGCTTCTATTCTGAGGGTAAGTATGTATTTTCTGCTTTGGAACAGATAAAAACTCCTTCACATGAAGTTTATTTGAATCTTTGATCTCTGCCTTTGAAGAGATAAATTGAGCTTCTGTTATTTACACATTAAGAATGTCTATTCAGTGCCAGCTTCACATACACATCATTGTAGTATTTTGGTCAAATAAGAGACTTTTATATTCAAAAAACAACAAATCCGAATGACACGAAATATTTCAAACAGCTTTGAGTCCCAAGGTGAAAGCTTATACAAACACAAAGAAACAATCAAGCACATTGTTGGCGTATTTTCACTTTCAATTACAGAGCTGTCTTAAAATTTGGTCTCAGCAGCTCCATCATGCACTTCATGCCCCATACCTGCAGGAGGAGGGTGTGTGTGTCTGTGTGTGTTTGTGCGCGCGTGCATGTGTATGTGTGTGTGTGTTAGTGAAGGATGCTCGAGTGAAATAGGGGAGACTAGGGAGTGTTGTAACACCAGTTCAGTTGTAACACTGTCAGCTATACTGATCAGGAAAGAGCTGCAGAAGTGAGCATGAGTGAGAGTGGCTGTTCCATGTTACGTAATGCAACATCCACTTCTTCTCCCTCCGAATCGCACCCATCCCCACCTGGTTTGCAGTGCACCTGTTACAGATGTGAGTGTGTGTGACTGTCTGCCGCATGTTGAGTTAGCCTGTTACATGACGTGTAGCAATGGCTACAGATTTTAAAGACCAGTAGCGTCTATTAAAAGGACATACTGACAACATGTGGATATGATCTAAAGTTCTAAAGAGTTTTGTTTGACAGTGACTATGATTGTGATAGCACATAGCTCTGGATGTGGACTGCGCCCTTTACCGGCTAGTTGCTAGCAATTTTTAGCACAGAAAGCTTAGTGGCCCAAACCAGCATGTGAATATTTCTTTCTTAAAAATTGTCCAATGAAGAAAAAAGAACTGTGGTCACTAATAGGAAACCAGTACCTGAGGTGGGCATATTGTGTATCTATATTTTCTTTAAAACATAAATATGAACTTGGGCTGCTGTGTTAGTTCAGTGTAGACATATGTCACTGCCCACACAGGCAAACATTTCACTGCAAGTTACTATGGGGTCGACGGAGCTCTTCATATTTGACATGAACTCACAAAACTTGTGTAGACGTACAAGTGAGTTTTATTTATAGTAGCATGAACAACCACCGAGTTACTGATGCATAAACAAAAAGTGTTACTTCCATCCCCAGTCTCCCCTACTGTAGAGGCAAGGAGAAAAGAGACAGGTGTGTGTGTGTGTGTGTGTGTGTGTGTGTGTGTGTGTGTGTGAGAGAGAGAGAAAGAGAGAGAGAGAGAGAGAGAGAGAGAGAGAGAGAGAGAGACTGTGTGTGTAAGAAAATGAGAAAGACAGAGAGAGAGACAGAAATTTGATGAATACAAGGAAACGCAGAGAGGCTGAGTGAAAGGGATGGACTATATGGCCCGTCTCTGCACCTCTTTCAACCTGCTCAGTGAGCCATGTGCTCGGCCTTGTATACTGCAGTGCTACTTGATTACTTTGTCAGTCTTCTTAACTGGCTTTTGCTCTGTGGGGGAAAGTAGGGAGACATGTCCGACAGAGGATGTCCAACTGAGAGTGCAGGGAGGTGAGAGGAGACGCTGCATCCAAATGAAGGGAAATTATATTCTGCTGTCTTGTGAGTGAATAATGGAGTATCACGACTCATGTCAAATCGTCTGACGAGCTGGAATTTATGTATCAAACCAAACAACTAGAGACAGCACTTCTGTGGAGGAGCTGTTCTCTCTCTGTTGTGCACAGAGTTAAAAACTGTTCTGTGTCATCCTCACAGCTCCTTAAGGAGAGCTGAGGGACCAGAGTCAATTAATTTCTCATACCAAATTCCCAGTTCAGTTCTTTGGATAAAATTCAAGTAATTATGAAAGACACTTCAAACACACTTCTCCTAAGGTACCTTTCAAGGAGATGGAAAGGAGCCCAGCACATTCAAGGAAAACAGATTATCAAAATGAAACTTATTTTGCTCTGATGATTTGATCTACACAAGTTTAAAAGTTTTTTCTTTTTTACAGTTACACACTTCATTGGGTATTTTATGTCTCCTACCCAAAGTGAATCCAGTGAGACAGTGCCACCCCTTGGCAATATCAGGTACTCAGTTCTCCATACAGTCCACCCCTATCCGTCAAGCGTCTGTTCCCTGCATAATGCTTCCTGCTCACTAAAATGTTCAAATGAATGTCTGTTGGCACGACAAAGTTGTAAAGAATGTGCCAAATAAATAACTTATGTGATACCTGCTGTGGAAAAATGAAAAGCAATCAAAAAGGCAGTATGAAAGTAAATGAAGAACAAAAAACAACAACATCAAGAACAAAAAATAACAGAGATGGGAAGTACTTCAATTAGATGGGTTTTTTTTTTCGAATATGCATATGTATTTACAATATGCATTTAATTACTTTTGAGTACTTAGTAAGTTGTATTTTGCTGGGCAGAAAAAATAAGATGTATTTAAAGAGCTTGTATTTGTGTATTTGAAATACTTAAAATACATACTTTTCATGTATCATTATATTCAGTTTAAAACAGTGACAAGGCAAGACTGAATGTGACTGCGTGGTAAAATGTTGATGACAAGGTAAGTAAAGTTAGGCTTTTGTCGTGGTGGGAGTCAGCCGTTTGTTGATATTAGCAGACTCCGTTTCAAAGCTAACATTAGCTAGTGTTGCAAACTGTTGCCGCTGTCAGGGAGCTAAAGAGAGGTACACGGGAACACACATAAACGTCCCATCCTTTGGATTTTCCCAGAAAGAACTTTACATAGAAATCATCCACAGGCTGTTATACGCAACTGAGAAAGCCATGTTACATTACAATCCATACACACATACAATAATACAAAGTGATGTAAATTACTTCACATACATACTATCTTTAAGGTCAGACCCAAATGGGCCTCCAACTGAATCCAGATAAATCTGAAGTCATCACCATAGGACCAGACACTGCACACAATCATAACACATCACAGTTTGGTTCATTCATTGGTTCATTCCACCAGTGTAACTCCTAGCGCCAGAAATCTTGGCATCATCATTCACTGGCAATCTAAATTTCAATCAGCATGTTAAAACAGTTGTCCAGTGTCACTTCATACAGCTACACAGAATCTCCAAGATCTGGTCCTTTCTGTCCCTAACAAAACCTGAAAACCTTGTCATTCATGCTTTCATTACATCTTGCTTAAATTACTGCAACTCACTCTTTTCCTGCTTAAGTAAACACAACCTTTTCAGACTTCTGTTAATTCAAAATTCTGCTGCCAGGCTTCTCACAAATTAACATAAAAGAGTACACAAAACCCTGATTGTAGCTTAATTACACTGGCTGCCTGTGTGTTTTAGAATTGATTTTAAAATATTAATTTTCACTTTTAGAGTATGATGGGACTGGCCCTTGAGTACATCAGCAATTGCTTAATTCCTTATGAGCCCAAGTGTAGCCTGACATCCTCTGGAGGGCCCATTTTAGAGGTTCCAAGATCCAGATTAAAAACCGAGGGCGACCAGGCTTTTGCTATTAAGGTCTCGTCGCTGTGAAACGACATGCTGGAGGAGATCAGGCTAGTTAGTTTTTGATGTATTTGTGCCCATCTCTGGATATAAAATAGTAGAATAAACGCAGGTTTTACCAGTGATACTAGTTAAGTTCCCATTCCATTTAGTGTAGCAGAGCCTTTCAAGTGAGCCAACATGCACAACAGCAGCACACGGGCTCTATTTGACCTGAATGAAACCTTAATTAGTATCACTAGTAAAACTCGTGTTTACTATTTAATTTGGGTGCCACTTTCCCAACATCAAGACAGATTTCAGTCTAAATGGATGGGACAATAACACATAAAAGATGATTCCTTGGTGTATCCATCAATGTATGTAATGTATGTCACACACGACAGACATAACAAGATGAAAAACGACATAAAAGATGTAACAAGATGAAAATTATGCAAAAGATGTAACAAGACAAAAAACAAACTAACAAGATGCAACGGATTGAGCTGTGAAAAATAGGCGAGGTTCAGTTAACTTTACACCATAACAACTGGTAAAAATGTCCCTCAAAGGGCGACTTTTTACTTTGAATACATTTCAGAGCCTGTGCTTTTTTCCTTTTACTTGAGTAAAGAAATTGAAGCAGTGCTTTTACTTTCACCAAAGTCTTTTTTAGGAAATATCTGTACTTGAGCATTGAGGTCAGGGTATTTCTTGCTTTCAGTTGTGCAATCCAAAAGATTTCATGTTGTCCTCCTCTGATGTCCTTTTCAACAACTTCCAGCACCATGACCTTCAGTGTATTTGTGTTGCCATGTCCTGCTTGCACATCATGTAATGACATAGCATAATCAACATTCCATTCTGCAGCTCAGTCTTTTAGTCTTCTTTCTTTCAACCACAGGGGCTCTTCAGTATAAATAACATGTGTGGGGTTGCAGTTTACAAAGTGTCTTATTTGGTATGTGTGCAAGATGTATTCCCATCTTAAATGACTGATTTCCATTATATAATCACAATGATTGGAGCTGTTCATTTAAAAGTTCCACTTGGCTGTCCACCAGTCTTTCAGGGTCGGTGTGCGTTGAAATGAAAACATAGGTGGTTCTGTTAACAGTGGCCCGTGTAGCTTAAATTAGTGTTTGGCATGTGCTGTTAAAGTTAGCAGTTGGTCTTAACTGTAAATGTTTCTTTATATTAGATCTTGAGACAGGATAAACAGCAAAATTTCTGCCCAGAGAAAGTTTTTATCAGAAATAATGAATTGGCAACTGCCAGATTATTTATGCTCATTGGTGTTCAGTCTTGTGAAGAGTTGTAATTTTTGCACACTGCACATGGTAGTATATAGTAAACTAACATAGTCCTGATACATACGTCCTATTTTTACTAAATGTAACTGTATTCTGATTACATCATATTTTTTTGTAACTATAATGAAACTGTCCATGAAGATCTTGGGATGGAAACTGTCAGCCTGTTTTGAAAAGGTGATTTTTCTCTGAACAGTAGTGCGTAAATTCCCATCATCTGTTTTTGTGATTACCAAGCTTATTTTTCAAGGTTACAGATTACTTGAATTCATTAATAAATAGAAACCCAACTCATCTATTCATGCTTAATAGATGATGTTGAAGAGAAGAGCACAATAGAAGAGCACAAAAGTTTATTGATCCTGCATTGCCCACTTGTTCTTTTCTATTGATGGATAAGGCAACAGTGAATATTCGCCTGTATGGTGCCTGTGGTCAAAAGATACTTTGTGTCCCTGTTTGCATGAAAGTGATGAGGCATTTCTGTCCAAACATCATAAAAGAAACATCTTGGCTAAACAATAATTGAACTTTGGACTTGGACTTCTTGAATGGGCTTGACACATTGTCTTTACATGCATTTAATCCTTTTGAAGGGCTGGATTTATGTACAGCTGCTGAACTTTTGCACCACCCAAAGATGTTAGTAGTCCATCCATGGTTGGTGTGATCTGTCATCAAACTTATGGTTGAACACTCCAAAGTGAACGTCACTCTATTTTTTATTTAATGAAGGTCATCATCATTATATTATATAACGTGAAAGAAGTGAGAATTCAAATATTGCACCTAAAGAAGCTGAGCTTGTACTTCAGTGCAGTGTGGTGGAAATCCCCGAACCAGTGATGCTGCTGATTTTGATAGACAAGAACATGATGAACCATGTCAGCTCTGCACCAGTGAAGCAGGGCCAAGCACAGAGCTGGACAGGCAATAAAATAAGACACACTGGCACAAGGCAGAATCAGAATGTCGGTGCACTTTCAGGACTGTCTACTGAGTTAGATATTGATTAAATAGATGAGTGTTGTGTCTGTGAAAACAAGTGCAGATATGACAGGAAAGACAAATCATCTTGACTGTGTTTAATGTATATTGCATTTAACGCTCACATTGTTGCAAGGCTTTAGTCATTAATAGGTTGAACAGTTATGGAATACTTAAACTAAAGTGTATCTCGTTAAATCACCTAAGAAATGTACTATTATTGCAAGAAATTAGGACGTGAATGTCAAAGACTAATAAATGAATTTGAAATCCAGTTTTACTCATTGATCACCTGCAACCTGAAATAATATTTATCTTTAGGGCGATTTAAGTCTTTTACTATCACATTTTACTTTTAGATAGTCTTGTTTTAATTGATTAATTGAGGTTTTTATTTATTTGTTAGGTTTTGTTGTAGTTTTTATTATCCCCACCAGGCCTGAGCCAGGAGGAGATCATGTGTGCATTTGTGTCTGTCTGTGTGTGTGTGTGTGTGTGTGTGTGTGTGTGTGTGTGTGTGTGTGTGTGTGTGCACGCATGCGTGTAATTTCATTACAATGAGAAACTGAACTGAAACAGAGTGATTTTGGCCATATTTATGACTTATCTTGTGTTACTACAATTTTCACCAATGTGTTGGCACTGACATTATTTCCAGGTCATTATTGATTCCTTTAAGATGCATGCATTTATACTGCAGTCTTCCACATTTTCTTTGGGGGGAGAGTTCCCCCTGGCATATGAGTCATGACCTCAGTATTTCTAAAATCCTGACTATGGACCTGAGGGGTATTCCATCAACGTGGATAAAGGAAAAGCCTGGCTTATTTTGAGAAATCTGGCTAATCTAAGTGAGAGATCCGTTCCCTGACTGTGGCTTAAAGGGCTCCCTGCTCAGTAACCATGGTAACTTAGAACTAGCCTGCTCCGTGGCACGTGGACTGTCAAGCTTAATTTAGCTGTGTGTTAAAGCTTCTGTTCTCTGTGCACGCTCACAATGCAAGCTTGTTTTAGCCTGGCTTGAGTTAGCGCTGACTACACCAGGCTAAATAGTCTCAGTGGAACGGATTCAGTCTTGAGTGAAAGTTGAAGTTAATTCAAGCCAGGCTTTTTCCCTTAAGCGTAGACTTATTTACCAGCCTTGATGGAATATCCCCCTGGCCGTCTTCATATCAACTCAAACACATGATCACAACAAGCCTCTGGCTGATCTGACTGGCTGACTGTTTTCTCTCTCTGTGTCCTGCAGCCTGTCACCTTCCTCCTCTCTCAGCCTCACTGAGAAAAGCAGGAAATACTGGATCTTTGTTGTGTTTAGTACAATACTGCTTGGACTGACTGAACCTTCCACTGACCTCACAGTCTTCAGTCTACAGTTTGGACTCTCCAGAAAATCACAGAGAAGCTTCACTCCTGAATCCTGCAGGTTGTTTTCTCTCAGCTGCAGGTGTCTCAGATGGGACTGGCTGGACTTCAGACCTGAGGCCAGAAAAGCAGCTGAATAAAGAATAAATGAAACAACAGAAAATAATGTTTCTGCTTGAAGTCATTCAGTGTTTATTAATCTGTTCAGAGCTTAAGAAGGTTTGCAATGTAGAAGTTTAGAAGATAGAAACTCCAAACTATGGCTGTGATGATATTAGATTTTTGCTGCACATTTACTGTGGCCAAAATAAGTCATGATTTCTTTGAAACTGAGCCCAGCACAGGGCTCAACATAATTATTATAATTATGCTTTTTTATGTCATGATTTCGAATTTATATTCTCCTAATTATGGCCTTTTATCTCATAAATTTGACCTTTTATCTCAGAATAAAGACTTTTTTATCTCATAATTTAGATTTCTTTTAATCTTATAATCATTTTTTGCATCTCATAATAATGATTTTTTATCTCATAATTATTATTTTTTTATATATGTAATAAATGGCTTTTATTAACTTTCTACTTTTTTTTTTTACTTGGCTTCTTTGGAAATGAAAGCTCTACCTAGGTGTATTTACCAGTTGACAGTGGGTGTGTAAATGACATGCACACTGCAGAAAGTTTGTCTTTTAGACTTCTTTCATACTTTAAATATGATGATCTGAAAGGTTGCTGAAAGTGTTATTGTCTATACAGTACATCAACCACACCCTGACCTTTAAAGATCCATACAGTCATGTTTGTGGTCTAACTATTCAACAGCACAAGCTCAGCAAAGAGAGGTCTGAAAATAGACCCCAGGTTAAGACTTGTGTTCCTGTAAATAGTAACAGGGTCATTATAAGGGTCACCCACAAGCATTTGAAGACTGGAAGCCATGCTATTGCTGGGTAAATGCTATATGTGCATATGGTCACATGAATATAAAGCACTATAGAAAGGAAAAGGAAGCTGGTGTTTGCAGCATTGGTTCCAAAAATAACATCCTTTTAACATCAACCTGGAGTCTATAGAGCACAGAAAGTCTAGAGCCACAGTTTATGTATTCTCAGGGTCCAGAGTTGACGCCTTCAGAATGCTGAAAGCACTCGGTTTGGTTTCACTGTAGCTACATCACAGTGATTTGATTGGACAATGAACACACCATTGCTTTGCTGTAACTTCAATTCACATCCTGAAACCCTGATCTTTTGGTTATGACTTCTAAAATACAGAGCTTAACCCTGCTGTGCAGCAGGTTAAGCTGCAAGCTAATGGTGGGGATATCACACATTGAAGTTTTGAGTGGGAATGGACTGTAAGCTCATAGCTAACAGAGCTGTAAGCCCTGGGCTAATGTAGGTCTCAGAGAAGGGCTAAAAATAAAGTGAAAAGTCCTCATGATGTGATGCCTTTATCCATATGATTGCAGGGGGGAAAAACCAAAGCAGTGCTGTTGTTACTATTTGTTAGTTTAAACAAACACCAATTTCAGTTATTTCAACACTTTTAAATTCTACTAAAGAGATTTCCAACATTTATACTCTGTATGGATTCCCTTTAGTTTTCTGCCCTTTGCATAAGTGCATCATGTCTGTTTACTCATGATGGTTTAGCATGCATTTGTTCCAGTTACACAAAACTGCCAGAAAGAGAAATTACTGAGAAGACATGAAGACTAAAGAACCACAATTTCGAAAATAAAAATCTCATTAATATATCTGCAATAGAGCTGAAAAGCATTGTATAAGAGAGGGTGGATGTTACTGAAAGTTATACTGAAGTTTCTACTCCTAAAAAAAACCAACTGCACTGACTGATATCCATTTGTCAGCTTGGATTTTAAGGTCTTGTTCATCTTGTGTGTGAAACCTCTTAAGTTTTGTGGTTAAAAACATGATTCTAATGCATATTTAGCAACATAAGCAACTTTTGATGGAGACCTGCCTAAGACAGTCCTTCGAGTTAAAATAGAAACAGACAGGAAATACAGACATCAAACACAAAGAAAATATTAAAGATAAAGTAAAACAGTTCCATTTCTCAGTTTTCGAGTCAGGACAGCAAAATAGGAGAAGGCTTTTTTCACAGCTCAGTGCAAAACCTGTGAATATGGTAAGAAGGTCACCTGGTAGAATGAAGACTGATTTTTTTCAGTTATTTTTATTGTTATTTTATGCATCATGGTTTACTGAAAAATCTTTATAATTATGCTGTTGTGATCTTGTTGTTCATTATAGTCTGCTTGATAATGCTGTTCAATGCTGTGGTGGAAGAGGAAGTGATGTCATTCTTGATAGGCGGGACTACCTCTTTGTAACTTCCACCAATAGCATACTTGCTCGGTAAAATACGAAAATGGCGGCTCTCTGTAGTGAGTTTGGGGACCTGGTACAAATCAAGAAACAGCTAATATCGGTGATATCGCTTTGTAAAGAAAGAGGACTTTTACACAGCGCGAAGTGGTGAGACTGACTGTGACTAATGTGTCGTGAACTGCCTGTCTTCGTGCTCTGTTACCACGGTAACAACGTTAAGCGTTAACGCCAGTTACCAGTGTGTCAGCTATGTTAGCAGAGCTACTGACAAGTCTCATGATAACAAATTAGCTAAAGCTGTTTACTGAGTACATGAAGTATATAACACTACTTGTGTCATATTCCACCTAAGACAGCTGTTTAATTATTACTGGCGTTAAACATCCATAATGGTGATGGATTTTATTATTGAAGAGATTCGAGTGCATTTTGGGATCAAAGCTGCCAGTTAACGCTCTGTAACTATAATATAGCGTTAGCCGGATATATAATATTGGTATTATCAAGGTGTATGCTATATAGCGTCAAAGCTAATCACTTTAACTGACTTTACTTAGCCGTTACAGGACTCATTTTGTAGTTATCATTAATTGCTATAATTAAGTGAAAACGTTGTATTAAAGAGAAAGCATCTTTGTAGTGTTGTTGCCTCCTGCAATGAGAAATCTGGTATGATCGCACTGAACCTAACCCTTAAAATTATCCTAACTTTTTGTCAATACCTCATTTATGTCACACGACTTTTGTGTTTACATTTTAGGGCCTCTGAATTGGCATTTGCTTTGGAGCCTCTTCCCAAGGATGAATTACCCCCGTCACCTCCTTTTACTGAGGTTTGTGTAGTTACTTTTCATTACATATTTTTTTAACTACCCAGCATTCGGTTTATATAAAAGCTCATTTCCACTAATATGATGGGGAAAAAAAGATAGGCCATTAGTTATAAGGAGAAACGTTCTGTAAATAACAAGTTAGTATATCAAAATAATGGGATAGTATCTCAAAATAAGGAGTTACATATCTCAAAATAGTGGGATAGTACTCAGTACTGCAAAAAAAATAACTTTTTTATCTCAAAAAACTGAATTAGTATCTCAGAATAATGACTGAGTATTGAAGTGATTATTTTGAGAAAGTTTCTCACTATGATATACCAGATCTTACTTTTCATCACATTGTTAGACGCTTCTATAAGTTTTCTTCAGTTTCTCCTTGAAATATTTTTATGGTTCAGAATAATTTTATTTCATACTGACTGTTAGTATCAGACACAGTATACATTATATTATCAGCTTATCAGCTTCTTCCAGATTTTCACTGAAGCTGTAAGATGTTTATACCAAGTGAAGTATGCAAACCAAAGAATCCATGTTTTTTATGGCTGTATTATTGTTCCATCAAATGGAAATATTCTAGATGTTGTGTATTGTTGAACCCACATTTCCCTAAAATTTAGCCTAATCCTCAATCAGTTTGGTCCTACTGAAAATATACATCTTTAAGATCAGATAACAAATTTGTAATTTTCTAAAAGGCAAACTAATTTCCTATAACAGCTAGTAACTGTAATTTTTAGCAAACGTTAACCAAACAGGAGTAAATAGTGAATTTGTTGGGGACTCTTTTCAGCCTGCTATACTATTAAGTACTGTATTAAAACAGCAGGATGGTGTAAGTGGGATGTTCACAAAATAATCTACTGTACAGTACCTATGTGCATTGTAATAAATGAACATGTTTTTTTAAAGTAGTTTTTGGACAACAATGGTGGTCTGTAGCACAGAGGAACAAGCTAGATCAGGATTTGGCTACTGAAGCAATATTTGTTAGTAGGATCAATTTCATTTTCAGTTTTGGTCTTTTTGTGGCATTTGTTGACAATAAGAAAGATAAGGAATATCACCAGACCTGTCCTTTGACACATTAAAGGTCAAGGTCCTACATAAAGAAGAAAGAAATAATATTAGGTGTAAAGTTGCAGCATGTCATTCTTAAATCTGAATTGATTTTACTTTTAATGTTAATCAATTAGGTCCCCCTCTCAGGAAGGGAAATGTTATACTGACCCCTGGTGGCAACATTGGCTGTGAATAATGAGTTCAGAAGTTATTGTATGGTCTTATTCTGTTTTTCAGGAAGATTAATCTTTTTCAGTCGTTAAGTAGTCTGGATAAAGATGATGAGGAAGACTTTATCAGGTTATGTCTGTCCACCCATCTGTCCCAAACACAGGAAGATGCACAAGACCTGGATGCTCTTACACTGGCCAAATCCTACTTTGACCTGAAAGAGTATGACCGTGCTGCTTACTTTCTGAAAGGCTGCTGCAGTCAGAAGGCTTATTTCCTCTATATGTATTCTCGCTATCTGGTAAGAGTCTGTAGATACCTGCCATGCCTGTGATCCAAAACTACTTTAACTTTGGCTTGTGAATCATTTTGAAAATTTCCTTCTTTGTCTTCAGTCAGGCGAGAAGAAGAAGGATGATGAAACTGTGGACAGCCTGGGTGAGGACTTATAATTTTGGACCATTTAAAAAAGAACTGAAAGTTCCTTTGTTGTCCTTTAACACTGAATATATATGATGTTTTTCTGTTTTGTTCAAGGTCCTCTGGAGAAGGGTCAGGTGCGCAATGAGGCCCTGCGAGAATTGAGAGTGGAGCTCAGTAAGAAGCATATTGCAGGAGAGTTGGACGGGTTCACCCTGTACCTGTAAGAACGTTTCCTCCAAAGTGTATACTCTTTCTGCCGATTATGCAAAAGAATACAGTGGAATAATCATAAATTATATACGTGTGTGTGGCAACACAGGTATGGGGTAGTGCTACGAAAGTTGGATCTGCTGAAGGAGGCGGTGGAGGTGTTTGTTGAGGCAATTCATGCGCTTCCTCTTCACTGGGGAGCCTGGCTGGAACTCAGTAACCTTGTCACCAACATTGAAATGGTAACTACCTTAGTGCTTACAAATACACAGATATACTCAGGTAGATAGCATTGTGCCATTAACTTAAAAGGATAGTTTAGGTTTTTTTGAAGTGGGGTTCTATGAGGTACTTATTGATTGATTGTCAGCTGAACACCATCTACTGTAGGGAATACATTGTCTTTGGA
>JAJHUR010073554.1:7658-43109 GCA_027495735.1 Lutjanus campechanus
ACTGCATTATCATTACTGCTGCTTTGATTTCTGAGAGAGCTAGCCACATCTTTGTACATCTTTGCGGATGTACAGCACAATAGGAAGTACAATATTCATATTAGTCACATTTATGGTCTTAATTGAATTATTTTATGCCATTATGGCACACTATGACAAATACTAATAGCTGCAGTTGATCACTAACACCTGTAGTGTAATTGCACACACATGCTGTTTTCCCACAAAAATGATGATGCAATGGAATGATATGAACATAACTGCTGATGACATTAAATGAAGAGGTTATATTAATGTTCACTGAACCCATATGTAGACCACTAGCACACACAGACAGACCTACCTCCCTCTTGTTTGTGCTGTTTCAGGTAAAGAGGCTCCCTTCTGTAACATCTGGGGGGCCAGAGCACTGCATCACCCTGTCAATACCCCCTTCTAACCCCTCTGTCATGCCCCAACCTGAGGTCCATCATGATCAACCACATGTACAGCTGCCAGTTCAGCCTCCATCACAGGCCCAGCTCCGTCCTCATCCCCAGTCCCAGTTGTACCCCCAGCAGCAGCCGCACGCGGGCCCCAGCAGCAGAGCAGTAGAGCCTGCTGTGGTACACTCTCACCGGGGGTCTCCACTCCACCTGTCAGCTGATTCTGCATGCTCTTCCTCATCTCTGCCAGGTAGGGGTTCAATGTTAACACCCCCGACTATGCCACAGTGGGGAGAAAATGTCACCCTAATGTCAACAGCACTGGGATGAGAAGAATGGCAGGCCTCACTCACACACACTGAGGTGAATGTGCTCAAGGGTAGGGTTGGGTGGAGACAGCGAGCCAAGTTTGACAGACACAAGTTACAACAAATATACAATGTTTTCACAGTTAGATTACATGCAAAAACCTAACAGATACACTGTAGCATTAATGTTAGCTCAGACAAATGTTTGAGCAGCAAGACATGAAAAGACTTGTAACATATTCAGATAAAGCTTTTTGATAATACCACCACTTAAATAAACAAACTCTCTTCAGAATGACAGGGGAAGCAAAATGTAAACTAATAAACTATGAACTAATAAAATTAGAGCGTTAGATCATTCAATTTAGATTTGAAGATTCTAATCGTTCTGTTATTGTTGTGCTAGAAATGTGTTGTTAATATACTGGCTTCCACTCATATCACAGCTTAAAATACTGTTATCAAACTATTCAAAAAGCAGTTTCTCTAAATAAGTAGTGTGTACTGTCACATTTCAACTTCAACTTTTTGCCAGTTACATGTTCAACCAGTACATTTGAGAAATCTCAAAGAAACATTTACATGCATAGAGAATGCTTTTGAAGTTATTCAAATTAATCTAAATTATACAAAGCATTTTGACTTGCAAAACACTATCACTTTGTCTTTACATTTAGGTGCTCTGGCTATGACACACTGCCATCTTGCATCATATTTTTTTAATGTGGTAATTCAGTAAAAAAAATATTTTACCTTTGAAGACTTTCCATGTATTAGACAACATGTGTTACATTCAAGATTCCAAGTTATAATTTCAAATTAGGGATATCAACAGTTAACTGTTAATCACTTAGCTAGAAAGAAGATTTTTTTGACCGGTTATGAATTTTGATCTATATGTTATTTTGCATACACACGTTAGCTAGCAGTCTGAGCTAAAATTAAAGCTTGTGGTGTGGGAACAGTCAGAGTCAAATGTAACTTGTGGGATGCTGTTCTATTAGTTTAGCAGTGGTAGTAGCACTATGCTGAACCAAATTAAGAAAAAGCATCCAGATGCCATGCAGCCAGCGAGCCAGTGAGAGAAAGTGTGATGCGTGCTGGCGTTTGTATGCTACCATTAAGCATAGTAGAAGGCGAGGGATTCAAAGAACTAATGTTAGTTCAGTACCTTGAGCCCTAGTATATAATGCCATCGAGAGCTACTGTGACTAAACACATTGAATAGATGAACTGAATGTCAAGCTAGCCACTACAGACAAGCTAGCTTTGACCACTGACTGCTGGACAGCCCTCACAAACAAAATCTACATCACAATTACTCGTGACTTCATCACTGTTGACCGGGAGATGCAGTCCAATGTTCTCCTCTCTCAGAGCCTTTCTGTCCGTAAACTGACCAGTTTGATACGGGTTAAAGAGTGTCAGGCTACTGAAAGCAAAATTAGCTGAAACTGACATCTGTATTTCACATAGAGCAGTCCATTTCTCCATTTCTGCTTACCGTCTTGAAGTTGTTATCTGTCCCATTATCAAGTGGAATACTCACATTTCAGATATAATCCAATTTCCTTCATTTTCAGTCACTTTTTTTGCGGAGACACTGGGATGAATCGACTTTGGTTAGCATATGAATTACTGTAGCAGCATAGTGGCTCAGTGGTTAGTGTTGCTTCACAGAAAGACGGGTCTTTCTGCATATTCCCCCCACACTGGTGCAATTTTCCTTCAGGTGATCTGGTTTCCTCCTACAGTCCGGACATGCAGGTCAGGCTGATTTGAGACTTTGATTCCCAGGTGTGAAAATGATTATGTTTCCATGTTTTAGCTCTGTGATGGACTGATGCTCCTTTTGCTTTTCTTTCACTGCATACTGGGATAAGCTCCAATGTGATCCTGAAATAAGTACTGTATGTCCATCAGATGCACCGATGAACTATTCCAGTGTGGTTGCCCTGCTTATCTGGTGGTCCAGGCAGGGTCATACCACAGTTTTAACCACATCTAAATGTGGCTAATGACTTCTGTTATTAGCAATAAGGATCTGCTTCCTCATTTTAAAAATATATCACTCTTGTTTCTCACCTAGTTTCAAGTGAAACGAATATGCTGGCCATCGTCTGGAATCAAACACAGGCTCATTTGGTATTGATCTACTACAAAGGCAACTGGCTAGCTTCTTTGTTATTAATACATCCCCCTTTTTTTCCTTCTCTTTTTTTTTTGCACGCACAGCTCATCTTTATTTAACAGTCCTCAAAAGTTTCTGGGGTGCTCTGCTTTAAACATCACACAGGCTTTTTAATTACAAATGAGTTGTGACAGGTCTGCTGGGTAGCACCCTGGCCCATTTTAAACGTGATGCCGGCTGACAGCTTGGCAGTGTTCTCCCAGCACTGAAACATGTGGAAGAAATTGGTCTTTTACATTTCACAGCTTGTCGCTTCCTCCGCCGACTGACCTGTGACCCCCCACAGAGATCCTAACGCCCACAAGGGAAGTGTCCCCAACGAACTGACTGCCTTTCCAGAGAGAGAGGTAGAGAGGGAGGGAAGGAGGGAGGCACTCACTATGGGAGATTTATGTTCTGCCACGCAAGGCGAAAGGTACCAGGTCTCTTCAACACACACGGCTGCACACTCTGGCACACACACATCCTCGCAGCCAGGTGAGGAGGTTGCCTGGGAAGTGAACCCGATCCGTAAGCGGAATAACGGATCAAAAGGTGTCCTGCACAACACCTCATCCACGCCGTTCCCTAAGCTGACCTGACGTTTGTGCCTCATTTGCATACAGATCCATTCATTCTGCGTTACCTCTGGAGCGAATTATGGCACTCAGATGGGGAGATTACGTCAAGGTTGAAGGGAGCGATTGGACAGACAACTTTAACCTAGCCAAAAAAATGGAAATCCAATTCAGCACGGAGAAGAAGAACAAATTATCCCCTGTTCCTCAGTCCTCTGTCAAGTCTGGGGGTTTCAGACATTTCCTTCCCATTTCATGCCTCTCTGTTTCTGATGTGTGCTGTGTGGAGATCGCTTTCTCTGCGTGTGTGACGCCAGGATTTTCCTCATTACCCGTTTGTCTCAGAATCAGGACAAGTATATGGAGACCTCTTGTCACTGCGATAACGTACACACAGCAGAGCTTGACAGTGAGACTGGAAGTTTGTATTCCTGAGGCCTTAAGTTAATTAATCCCCGTAGAAAAATCACAGAGCGCGGTGAGGTGTCTATTACAGAACAAAACCTGACATCCCAATCCAAGATAATAACGCTGACAAGTTTTGATCGAAAAATCAGAGCATTACTGTAAGTGCCATTGTGTGGGCATGGATGTTTTTGTGTTTCAGACTCACTTGCTATTGGATGCTGATAATTCTAATTTACCTCATCTTACTCGTCCAAGCATAACGGAGTGTATTTGGCTTTTTAACGTAGAGATTAGCTAGAGGCACACTGGGTTAAGTGACCTTTCACATTAACTGAATGATCCAGTTACATTGGGTTTGTTTGAACCCAAATGACTAATTAGATTAGCGTCTTGTTTCATGATCGCCTTCAGTGGATCTCTATGAGCATGCAGATGATTCTGCCACAACTGTATCACTGCCTCATTCTGTGCTCTCTTTTTTTGTTTTTTTTTTCCTACATCGTAACATCCATCCCCTTGAGCACCGATGGTGATTTCGAGGATTCCTCATCTAATGTCTTCTTTGGAGCGCTGCCCTGCACTTTCAGGATGTGCTCCCCTCCAGGCCTGGTCCCAGTCATCCAGAGTTTCAAACCACAATGTTACATCATACCCTCTCAATCAGTCGCACTCTGCATCCCGCCAATTAATTCAACAGTGTCCGGATTCTGAATGGGTGGATTCAACCTTTGAAGCCTGTTCGCAGAGATACACATGTAAACCCTCACAGTTGGTGGGGAAACCCAAGCCCAGAGGACTGCACGTGGGGGACAAATACCAACCTGTTCTCATCCCAACTTGCCAGACACCGATGTTTTGTCACCGCTCCTTGGCGTCACATACAGGCACACAAGTATCCTTGAGCGGCTGAATCTGACAACACCAGAAAGCCTTTTTAAGATGTGTTTAACGCTGTGAAACGGCCATAGTTTGGACAGGTTTAGGCACAAAAACTACTTGGGTAGTTTTATGATAGGGACATGACCTGCAGTCTCTGGGGTGAAATTCTTGTCTATGTTTGAGCCATCCATCCACCCGACCATCTCCAGGCGTAGACTATCTCCCACTTTATACCACCTCAAAATCCCAGTTTGTCTCATACAGCCACGGATGGGTTTACGCTGAAGTCACTTGAAAGCCTTTACCTGCTAACGGGTACCAAACGCTGGGGGTGGGGGAAAAAATCAATTCACTTAAGTATTGTGATTCTTTTTCTTTCTTACGATTCCTGAATTGATTTTTGGATTGCTGAATCGATTTTTCTCTATATAATTAACTAGCACTTAGTCTGTTAGCCCAATGCTAACACATAATAGGAATTTCCATTACCATGCAAACAAAAATTAGCATTGTGATTGCAGTAATATTATCTTAACAAACTCATCCATTTTACTTCACATGCATAACATAAAACGACAAGTGTGGTTGTACTTCCAGTCATATATTTCTTCTGATCTGATCTCAACTAATAGTTGCTGACTTCACACTGCTACTCTGGCTTCAATACTCCACACTGAGGAGGTACAGCAGCCTCAAAGGGTCAAAACTCACATTTGTGCTGTGTGCAGTTTTCAGGGGTTCTATTCATACATATTTATCGATCATGTTATTTATTATTCTCTTATGGCACTACACCAATGAGTAGGAATGGCTAAAGTTTACTTCAAAAAGTATTTTATTTAATGTTTTTATATGCAGTATAGTGATATGGCATGCATTGTTTTCAGATTTTTTTCACATGGTCTAGTGTTTAAAAAAGCATATAAAACACAATAAATTTAAAAGAGAATGGCAATACTTAGAGCTTGCAATACAAATCGGGACCTTAGTATTGGGATAGTATCAAATTGGTAGATAAGTGTAGTGTTCCAGCCCTACCGTCCGCATCTGATTGACTCACCAAGGGGCAAGTGACAAAACTTCGGTATCTGACGATTTGGTAATGACAACAAGCTGTAAATACAGAGTGTATAGGACATCCACATCCAAAGGTGACAGTGTCTTTCCTGCACTGAAAATCCCAGTTTTTGTGTGATAAGACAATTATAGCCAAAGTGTGTGTCAGTGAACATGATAAAGACGAATTTGACTTTCAAGACTTCACCAGTGAGAGTAAAAAAGTCTTACAAATATCTACATATTAGTATGCACGGAACATCTGTTATTGTCATTAAAATGCAACGGATTACAAGAAAATCAACTCTTGTGTGAAGCGACACTGAATCCTCACAGTATCATAGCAACCTTAACACAAATCCCGACATGGACTCAGGGGTAATCCGTGAGTCACTGACCTTCGATCCCGCTGTAACTTTGGACCAGTCATCAGGCAATTAGGGGCCTAGGTGAGCAAGAGCCGCCATCTCAGCCTGGTTGCATCTCACCGGTAACACAGTGATGGGGTCTCGACAGTGTTACGGCCCTCAGGCTTTTTTCTTTCCTTGGCCTGTTTTTGTGTGTGAGCAGGAGAGAAAAGAAGTGTGTTGAGTTATGTGGCTGTGAGGTGTACACTCATTTGTATTTCTACCCTGGAAAATGTTTGTGCATGTATGCAAGTGTCTACATATTAATATCTTTGTTTATACGCCTTTCTGTGTGTGGGTGCGTCAATGCAGCGTATGCACTGGATGAGTGTGTGTGTGTGAGTGTGTGTGCACACACTGGTCTTAACGCTGCTCAGAGCGCAGGGGGATAACAAGGAGTTTGTTGTTGGCCTTGAGTGCCCGGAGAGGCTGGAGTTGTGGCAGCTCCAGCGCTCTGAGTTCACAGACGTAGCCCTCAGCTGTCGAAGCTGTCGATGATGTCGAAGCTGTCGATGCTGCCTCCGCGCTCATTCTGGTTCCACAGCGTCTGCGCATTAGCAAGTGGGGCCTGGTGTAATGAGTGTGTGTGTGTGTGTGTGTGTGTGTGTGTGTGTGTGTGTGTGTGTGTGTGTGTGTGTGTGTGTGCAGTGTAAAAAAGCAGCCCAATCCATGGTGGTCCAAGACAGTGAGTCCATGTTGTTGTTTGCTAATAGATGGTGAGGTGTGTGTGTGTGTGTGTGTGTGTGTGTATTTCGATGTGTGTGTGTGAAAAAAGCAGCTGGCCATCGGCTGCTTTGCTGTCTGCACAGCAACACACACAAACACTTTGCTGAAAGATAATATTTGCTCAGTACTTAAGAATATTAGGAAATAATTGTTAAAACAATGCACTATGACTTGAATGAATAAAAAGTAGATTTTTTTTTTAAAAGTTAAAAATTTGAAAAACTGCAAAAATGTTCTCACATTTTTTACATTTGCCATAACAGACTTTTTGTTACAATCCATCTCCTTCTTTGACATGTCTTCATGTCAGTCTTTTAAAAAAAAAAATGCATTTAAGTGTGTAAAAATACAACATCGTGTGTTGGCCCCAAAGTCCACCCTGTGCTGTAAAAATAAAGTATTTATTTTAACTTTAAAAAGTTTGTATCCAGGCTCCCTACATTTTTTTTAAGTTGACTGAATTTGAAAAGACAAATTGAGATTATTCTGTAATAATTCAAAATAAATTAGAAACTTGTCTTAACAAATAAACTTATATTATTGTTTTTGTTGTACTGGAGAAAACATGTTTAAAAACCTTAAGGTACTAAGTTGCACTAACAACTCACTCTACAAACATTTGATTTCCTTTTACACTCAAACAAGGCATACTGGTAAGTCTGCTAATATCTTTAGAAACTTCATTTGAGTTGACTGAACTCTGTACAGTACTTTCATTCAACTCATCATGTTAGAAGAACTCATGTAAGCTCTGTAGTGTTCTGAAAATAAATACTAGAAATTCTGAATTAAATTAACTTAAATGAATAAAACTTGGTATATTTAGGTTAAGCCAATGAAAAAAGAAATTAATTCCCCTAAATTCCTGTTCCTGATTTTTTTACAGTGTGTACCCAAGATATTTGACTGATGTGTTTATTGGACTCTAAATGCTGACACAAAATTGAGTATGTAGTTATGTAATGTCATGAAAATGTAGAAAAATATTAAATTATTTTATCCCTGGAATAGAACAAATATAACCTTATTACCTTTATAACTGTAGGCGCTCCAAATGCTTACCAGCAAAGCGGTGGTAATTAAAAACTACATCTGTGTTAGGATGAAATCTGATTTCAGACTCCCTTAAAAATAGCAGTGAGCGGGCTTTTCCTGCCATTTAAGTACATTTAAGCTGTCAGAGGGATTTCTGATGCGTTGCCTATATTTAAGTTATTATTACTGATATATTTAATCCCGCAGCAAGAGAAAAATTATATCATCGCCGAGGTTTCCATATGTATTATATAGATGTGACTGGTTCCACGGGGGCAAAAAAAGTTTCACATAGTGAGATTTTTACATGTATCAAGCTAAGGTTTACTTAATTACAACCTCCAGGCAATGCAGGAACCCTTTTTTAAATTCTGTGAATGTTAATATGCTAAATAATGCAGATCTCCGACTCTTCAAGCATGAGACACACATCTGGCGGCTTACCATTTAAATTACAGCAAAAAAAGAAAAAAAGAAGAGTGAGACAGATAGAGAGAGAAAAGAAAAAAGAGGGTTAGAATGAAAAAATACTTCAAAAGTAATTTTCGAAAGAGGAGAAGAATGGGAAAATGTATTACAACCAAACTTAATTTCTTTTTCGATTTTTCATCATTTCTAATTGCATACATTAGAGCGCTGAGGCTGGGAAGGTTCAGCTCTGAGATTGTGGGAGACAGAGATGACTGTGCAGTGGGAGCTCCATAAGTTACTACTCACACTACTTCTCTCTGTGCAGAGTTAAATCAGCCTTTGTTGCTTTTGCAAGTCTCCAGATAGTAAACCAAAACATCACTACCTGCCTAGGAATAGAAAAACAAGACAAAAGCAAGTTTATTCTTTTTATTTTAGTGTCCTTACAAACCTGTAATTTTAAACATTTTAGCTCAATTTTTAAATTAATGTTGTAAAGCGTTTAATTTTTATTGAGGTGTATTAAATTATTCAGAATGCGTTTTTATTTTTCTCGGTCAGTTTCCATTATTGTCTCTTTTTCTGATCGTACATCAGTACTTTAAACAAGGGATGCACGATATTATCAACACGTCATCAAAATGTTATATCGGCTCAAATTCAGATATTTCTGCTGAGTATGTCTGTGGTGTTGGAGGCTTTTTAAAGTGTCTGAAATGGATATCAGAGTTGTTATTTGCAATAGTTGCTCAGCGTTGGTCATTTTCGGAGGAGCCAGCAAACTTGATGGTCACATCCAAACCAGGACAAATTAATGAAGAACAAAGAGGGGGAAAAACTGCCAGCAGCAGTTTTCTTATTTTGCCCAGTGAATGTGCCCATTAAAAAAAACCATTGCATTTTATTTTGATAAGTATTGTATTTTATTTTGAAAAGCATTGTGTTTTATTTTGAGAAGCATTGCTTTTAATGTTGAAACGCATTGTATTTAAAATATTATTTGACAAGTACTATTTATTATTTGAAAAGCATTGTATTTTTCTTTGAAAAGCTTTGTATTTAATTTGGAAAAATACAATAAATTGTATTTTATGTCTGCATCTGCCATGATAGTGAGAGTAAGAATAATAGAGAGGACAGTTGATCATGAAAATTTGTCAAAATTAGTTGGAAAATATCGGTATATCAGATATGGGCAAAAATCTAATATTGTGCATCCCTACTTTTAACAACTCTTAATAATTTGGATTTTGTAATATAAATATTACTCAGCCACCCTTGATCCTCACTATGATTGCCAGATGTGGTTTGCAAAAGAAAACAACCCTTTCTTTCCTTTTCACACTCACTCACACACATTACTTCTCTTTTTGGGATGCAGGGAAGAATTCCTCCTCGGGAGCCATTTCTGGAAACACGGGAGAGAAGGGTGATCCATGCAGGGAGAAAGCAGAGGGTGGGATTCACTACAAGGTAACACTGTGATTTAAGGGAAAGTGTTCCCACCCTTGAAATGAGCACCCTCTCCTGCTTTTTCCCTTCCCTTCCCTTCCCTTCCCTTCCCGCCCCTCTCTGCACCCCTACACACACCTCCCCGGCTTATTATCTGAGATTTGTCAAAATACATTTCACACTAACAGGTATTTTTCAGCCTTCAAAGCCAGTTTTGATCTGCTTGACAAGCCAAAGCAGCTCAAATTCTGTGAAATCAGCAAAGCCAGCCAGGCCTCCCTTTTTTTTCTCCAAGCCGCTCTAAACACGCCTCTTCCTGTGCTACAGAGGACTTAAGCTAAATTAATCAAAGCCTGCATGTTACCTGCCATACTTTGAAGTGGTAATTGCAAAATTACTCTGTGTGCTGATCTGGCATTGCTGCCTCCCGGTCCGCCCCTGCCATTGTGCCTCCGCTGCGGCCTTTTGTTGTTGTGATGTTATTGTTGAGGTAGTTAGAAGCCTATGAACAAGCCTCCGTCTGTCACACACATATACACATCCTCCCCTCCCGCCTCTCTCCAAGTCTTTGGACCATTCCACCAAATCAGTGCCTTTTCTCTACCCAGGAAAATATCTGCATACATATCAGGGATGCACGGTATTGGATTTTTGCAGATATACTGATATTTTGTCCAGTGCGATCCAGACTTAAGCACATTCATTATCAAGTCTCTTCTGATATTAACACATTATTCTGCCTTGTGATGGCCCACTGGCAGATGCAGACATAAACTACAATGCTTTTCAAAATAAAATACACTGTTTTTCAAAATAATATACAATGCTTTTCAAAATGGGCACATTAACTGGGCAAACTAAGGAAGCCACTGCTGACAGATTTTTTTTCCTCTTTTTTCCTCACTAATTCATTGTGATTTATTCTTAAAATGGACAATTAAATTTGTAGTGTCGAAGGAAAGTGATTAACTTCTCCTCAAATGATGATGCTGAGCAATCATTGCACATGATGACATCACAGACATACCACCACAGACATATTTTGCAGAAACATCTGCATTTTGAGCCAATACCAATATTTCATTCTAAATCTATTATCTGTGAATACCAATGACGTGCCAATAATATTGTGCATCTCTAATGAATATGCATGAAAACCTAGAACACTGAAAAGGATAGGAACAGGAATTAAACCTGTCCCCACTCAATATCATGGTTAGAATCCTTGAGAAATCTTATTTTTTGTATTGTTGTGTGACTCTATTTCCAATTTAGACATTTAAATACATTTTCTTATCAGAAATTCATAATATGTTGGTTAAAATACTACTTATTTTAGTTGTGTCCCCAGGTTTTCACTCAGTTCCTGACAACCCGCCCCCAGTTTCTTAAAATTTAGGACATTACATAAGTCACATGATCAAGAAGTAGCATCATTACAGTGTCCCGAAGGCCATGGGAAGACCAAAAGAGACTGTTCTCATGCTGTTAGTATTGATGCCATGTGGCTGCATTTCATGTACTTGCCAAGGCTATGCTAAACTCAGTCTTATCACTTTCACTCCTGTTATGAGAAATGCACCTCCATTTAGAAACCTTGTAAAAAACAAACAAACAAACAAACAAAAAAAAACAATTTAAATGGCTGAAAATGGACAGTTACTCATTTTGAATAGTTAAACATGAGTTATTAGAAACAGCTATACAAAAAGGTTTAAAAAAAGTTACATTTTGAAAAGTTACAACATGCAAATGGCATTGATTCAGCGGAATGGCCCTTTTATTCTTACTAACCTCCTTCTACTGATGTACAGGAGACTCCTCAGACCACCATTAATCAGAGATGACCTGTTAAATAAATGAGTTTGTTGATATGAGGTTTTATTTCTCTGCAGCCTCTGTAGACCATGTTTTTTTCTCTTCTCCTTTTGGCCCTATCTTTAAAACCTCGCTAACTCTGTCAAATGTCGTGGTGTGGAACCCAGTTGTCTAATGATTAAGTGGAGTGATCTCCAACCTGCCCCAGCCTGGGAGCGCTAGGGATCAGATTTCAACCCTTCAACCTGCAGTGCAGGCCTAATTAAAATGAATTTTCTCCAGGCGACCACTTTGCCCACAGGGCAGGAATCCAGCTATATACGGAATCCGCTCTTAAGGTATTGCATTAAATTTATTGTGGGGAGACACCGGAGAACATTGCGGTTTATATATCTCCTGCATTTTTTCTCTCTGCTTTCTTTTCCCGCTCCTTTCCACCTTTTTATTGTGATCATCACTCTGGAATCCAAGCTTGCTTTGGCAAAGATTGCCCTATGAAAACGGATGGAGCTTTTATGGGGCCCTGCCCATTTACTACTTCCTGGGCCTAGTTTATCTCAGAGGGAGAGACAGAGAAGGAGAGATGGAGGAGAGGAAAAAAATGAAACGGAGAGAGGTAGAGTGAGACAGGAGGTTGCTTATTCCAACTGTGGATCTCATTAACATACATCAGTGAGTATTTCACAACTTCAAGCAGAAAGGCACTAAGCCCACCCAAGGGCAACACAGGCAGGGCTGACAGGGCCAGGGAAAGCAAGCCGTTAACATGTTGGCGGCTTAACAAATAATATCTGCTCCCAAGTACCTTGGTGAAATATTTAAAACCCCACTTCCTAACTCCATTTGACTGTGTTTATGACGATGACAGTAAACGACTTGTGTGGAAAAAAACAGTGCCAGCTGCTCAAATATCACATATTTAACACCACCGTCACTGTACGCATGTTTCCCAAATGAACTCAACTTGAATGATGGCGTGCCGTATGCGATTTTGCCGTCATTCTTGTCTCGTGTCAATTGAGGCGCGGTTGAGATATAGGAGAGGCTCCAAAGTGCCACGCACACTGTCACTGTCACCGTGTGCATCCCCCAAGATAAATTCAGAGGCCTGTTTCCTGCTTTGATTACAAATGACATCCGCATGTGTTCTCCCCGATTCCTGCTCCTCACAGAAGAAGCCAATCAAGAAGACAAATAGCTGCGGCCCCAGCATGAGCGGCAGCAGCGCACCGCCTCGGCAGGCAGACAAACAGAAGATGCAGCCTTCAATGGAGAACCTCTCCACGGAGGAGATGGAGGAGTATACATTCTCCCTACAGTAAGTCTCACCACTCATTATCCTGCCCGAATCTTGCAAAATTCAAACGTGGAGGGGAAAAAAAAAAAGAAAAACGTGGGTGACAACTGGTGCCTCACCGACAGTGATGTGCACGGCATCACGCAGACAGACACTGACAACAAAATGTGCCTAGAACACCTCCTGTACAGATATAGATACAGTAGTCACATGTCTTTCAAGGGAAATCCTAACTAAATGGAGTTTGCATCTGCTGTAGCTTTAATCTTGTATAGCTCAATTGTCATTTGTCAACATAAACAAGTCGCAGTCAACAAACAAGTCTTTTTCAGAGCCTCGTGGTATCATCTGTCCTGAAAAAACATACTGAGTGGGAACTTTGTTAGAAAGCTGGGAAATACTCATGTCATAAAAGCAGACCCGGACAGATACACTGGTTGACCAGTACTGACCTATCATAACTCTATCAGTCCATGTTAGTATCAGTGTATATGAGCCCATATGAAAACTTTTTTTTTGACAGATTCATACAGTATCGCAAGTGTCACGATACTGTGTTTTGTGATACTGTATCAATTTTAAAAAAACACTGTATTGTGATATATGCAGAATATTTGTGTCAGTGATTCATCTTACGTTGTGTTTAAACTCCCCGCTGTTAGATAGCAGCGCTGTTATGTATTTTCACAGTTTGGATTTCATAAATAAAGAAACTTTTTAAACTTAGATGTGAGGCATATGGTGGAGTTTTTTTTAATACTATAACAGTTTTCAGAAAATTTGATTTAAAAATTAGTAATATATCACTTTGCCTCCAGTATCACAATATATCGCAATATGTTGAATCACAACCCCTGTATCATGATACGTATCATATTGCCAGATTCTTGATTCTTGTTTTTTCAGTTTTATAGGCAGCATTTTCTGTATATATGATCCATTTCTAATTTCAAGTTTAGAAGCATAATATGCAACATTTTCCTATAAAAACCAATAGACTCATAAACGTAATCCCTTTCCATCATCACTTATGACCCAGTAGAAGTGTGTGGTGCTGCCCTCTGCCTGTATTTTCTTCTTTTCTCATTATTCTGCTGTGCTCTGGATGCTTTAGCAACCCAAGACACTGACATTTAATATTCTTTTAAGACTCAACTATCTTTCTGGTTGGTTAAGGAACTGCTCAGAAGAATCCTACTGATTCAACCTTCAATATATACACATTGTTATTCTTAATTTATTGTTATTTATATATTTATTAAAATAATCGTGGAACTTTACTGTTTTCATTGTCCTGATAGGCAGTAAAATACACATCTTTGTTACAAGAAGCACATTTGAGAGATCGCAGTGATATTGCCCTATATGTTGATATCAGATAATTTTTATTTCTTAATATTATTATCAGCACAGCCCCAAAAATCCAGTATCTACATAAGAGCCTAAATTTTAAATTTCACACTCAAAAACCCCTCTGTGTCTTGATAAAACCTTTCTGCTTTTCTTTAAAATATTAATTCTCAGTTAAAATTTCATAATTGTCATCATCTTTTATTTATTTAAAATCCTTGGTAAACACATTGAGGAAGAACCTTAATTTACAATGATGCCAAGATACAGATGTACAATAAGAAAACACACAACTAAAATCATCACGAAAGCTTGAAGGCAACAATGAAAGAAGAAAACATGCATAAAACAAGGTAAAAATGAGCAATGTTAATAGGTAAAGGTGCAGAAATTGGCAGTGAGACAAACAAAATAACAAATAAATAAATGATAAGAGCAATTTAACAATCAAAACAATAGCAATCACAATCAATAAAATTAGCAATTAAACCCATTGTCTCAGTGGTATTAATGAAGACATCTTAAAGGTTTGTGGAGCAGATTGTGGGTATAAATTTCACTGTGTGGTTTACAGTTTTAAGACAAAATAATCAGTCTCATTCAAACTAATTTGGTTTGTAACAAAGTAGCACATGTAGCCAAACCAAACATTGCTCAACCTCTACCCATTATGTCACTATGTGGTTTATTTGTTTCCTCCTCCCCTGCACAACAAAATGCAACAAAGGAGGTTTGTAAAAATGTGTTTTCCCCTTCACTGTGGCTTACAGCATTTGATTTTAATGAGAAAACGGGGATGTATGAAATATAAACAAAGCAGGAAGCGCACAATCTCAAACACCTCGGCCAAACATGTTGAAAGCAACAAGGTGCAGCGCTGCATGCCCATGGAGCATCAAAATAGGCTAAAAGCAAAATTGCTTATTTCAACAAAAAAGTCACAGGTATTTGTTTTTATTTGAACGTCAACTAAATTAAGGGGAGGGGATTACCACACACACCACTACAACTACACTAGGGGGGGAGAGACAGAAAGAGAGAGCTCTCCCTGGAGATTTAAAAGTACCCATGTTTCCTCATTTCTGGGAGTTGGTAATTTATAGCTGCTGGTCACATATTAAACAAGATCAGAGACTACTCCCTGACATCTTCTGAACATACTGGGGGAATTCAAATGATTACCAGCGTATCCTGCCAACAAATGACGACACAGGGACTATCTTGAGGGAGAGCGAACACAAAACGAACACAGAACCCAGGCAGGCGGCGCACAAAGGGACACAATTAAATGGTTTTCACGATTATTCATAGTGCCGCTTTTTACCTCTGAGCAGTCGCCGGGCTCCGCGAGATGAGACGTTTCTGTCAGTTATAGGTACGGATTGTATTGAGCCGGAGCCCTGGCGGTTCCCTGATGCCCTGTGAAGGTGCTGCCGCTATTGATTTCATCTTTACAAGCACACACATTACAGTATCTCTGAGCTGAAGGCGGCTTCTTTGCCCTCGCCTAATCAGAGCATTAGAAAGATACGGTGCCAGCGAGTGTTGGCTTTCACAATGAAGTTAAAGACAGTCTCAAAGTCGTACCCTCACCCGTCTCTCCCACTGTGCTGTTTGGCTTGTTCTGGGCTTCTCCACATCACCTGAGGACTGACAGAGACACACACGAAAGGGATTGTTTGCTGATTTTTTTCATTATATTTGCCGTAATGATGTCATCTCCATCTCTTCTGGCATTTTTGAGAGCTCTGTTTGCATCTCTGTGTGTGTGTGTGTTTATATGCATTTGTGCATGTGCGTGGGAGTGTGTTTGTGTTTATGTGTGCATCATTTCTGTCTGTGTACAGTATGTGTGTGTACACATGTATTTTATGTGGGATGAGGCTTCATACTGCAGTGATTGAGGGATATTACTGCCATCTATTGAGCCACAAGAGACTGAGCTCATTGAGATTTTTATAGGGCGTCCCGACACAAATGTGCAAATCAGATGCTCATGCATTATTAAGCAAACACTTAGAAACAGTAAGATTCAGACGGGATAGTCTGAGGATCACAGAAAATCTTTAACACAATGCATTCATTTTCAGAATGTCACGGCCAGGAACACTTTATTCACCAAGTAAAATAAATGTAAAGCAATGTGTTGGAATAAAGCATCGTCAGTGTCTCACAGAGCTGCACAGTATGTACAGTACACACGCTTATAACAAGAGTAAATCTCATGTTTGGACACTGCAGGCTGTGGCTGCATGTGGGACTCAAAGTCTAACTTTATATTAAGAACTCAGCTGTCTATAAATGAAATAATACTGTTACAGGTAAGGGGTTTATATGAATGCATCAAATGACATCAAGATATCAGTCACATAAAAGCTGGCACAATGTACAATAATGTACTTTATGTATGCACTAACACCTCTTTTTTTTTTTCAAGATTATCCACCTCATGTATTCATACTAGCAGAACTACTTAGAAATACATCTGCTGGGAGCTGTTTAGATGTCTCTGTTATATATGATTTTATACTTAAATGATACTTTAAATTGAAATTTTTATAGTAACACTTTATAAAACACCTTTTAATAACCATCATTAATATATGGTAAATTGATTAATTAAACTAGGTTAACAGTTATTTCACTGTTAACAAAGAATGAAATGATACTTATGTTCACTAATTAATGCCATTTTTATCGTTAGTTGTTGTCTAATATGACATAATTAGTTTACACATAACATATTGTATCATAAGACAATCAGAATTACATTATGATTAAATTAGTAACAGTTTATTGTTGCACACATTATAACATTTTATATTTAATATTAAAGATTTGTTAATGATCAACCTTATAGAAATCATTACATGGAAAGGTGGACCAGATGTTTGTAACACTTTGTTAATTCTTTTGTAAATTGTCTGTTGACACGTATATATAGCTTATATAGTATTTAACATAGAAATATATTTGGATACCTATTATAAAACCGCAGCTGATAATTATAATAACTCACATTCTTATGTATGTGTAACATTACATTACTACACAGCTTTGTCAAATGCTTGATTGTGATTGGTCTACATCAATCATCAATCAAATCATTTTCAAATTAACATTTTATGTTCAATTGTTTTTTTTTAAGTAAGTCATGAAATAGGGAGGGTAATGATCGATGAAGGGGTCATTATTGTGAAATCAGCCCTGACAGGGTGATGCAGGACCCCAAACCAAAGTGGAGGGGTCTTCAATCACCCACTTATGTTACATTATGTATTTGTTCTAGTAACAAACTTATTTTAACCTGAAGCATGATCTTTTCCTAAACTTACCAAGTATTTTTGTTGCCTAAAGCCAAATAGTTTTTGTGCCTTTATTTTGAAGGGCTACCTGGATGTTAGATATTTATTATTACTAAGTTGACTGTGGAGCCCTGCATGTGCATAACTGACAGTAGTTGGCTACCTACAGCATCATAGTTTGAAGTATGATCAAGCTGCCATATTTGGAAAGTTGGGAGTGAGAGAACATTGTGTATAAACATTTTCTGGATGTTATTGTAAAGTTGCAACTGATATTCAGTAATACTGTTTTTTATAAAGCACTATAAACATTTAATGAAATATCAATTTACCATTTATAAATGATGGTTATTATAAAGTGTTAACTGAAGTTTTTTGTTTCTGTGAAGGCAGGATCAGCACCTCTCTGCTTTTTTTGTGGAGTTTAGTAATTCAATTAAGTCTCTTTAAAAATTATTTAGAGTTCCTCGTTCACAACCCCAAAAGCATATCTCAGCAAGAAAAAAAAAGAATCCTACATAATATATGGAATCATAATAACCGTAAACCATAAATTACAATTTCAAAGACAAGACAGAGCACCTTTTACTGCAAGTATTGACACTTGCAAGTCAATTCTGGGCAAATGAAAAAGACTATGAAAACAAGCCAGGAATGATTCTTCTTTTTCTTTTCTTTTTTTTTTTGAGTTCCTATGCTGCTATCTGTTTGAACATGCATGAAAGACTCTCGCCGACCTTCCAGCTTATTTGATGTCTACAAGTGTAATCTTAACCACCCTTTTTCTCACAGAATAGCACTGAGCAAAATCAAAGCACCTGATTCAATACGGCTGTTGTAATTCGATAGGGCCAATTTAATGCTTTTGGATGGTGCGGCAACAACTTCTAGAAAAGGTAAACATACTCACACTGAATTAATTTTACACCTTAGAGGGTACTTTAGCAGTACTTTAACACAAAGATAAGTTACTGATACCTGCTTGCATTTAAGCTTACAACCCCCAACATATTTTACATAAAAAAGACACTTAGATCCAAAAAATACTTAATTTTGAGTTGTTTTTAGAAAATCTTTTGCTACGTATACAGATTTAGATTTTCATGCATCCATGATTATTGTCAATTAGCTTTAATATTGTGCCTCACCAATGTCACCCAACTATTTTTTTTTCCTACTCTGGTTTTGAGGAGAGAAACCTGTTTTAATCAAAGTCATTCTCACATAGCAATTAGATCTAATTAGTCCAATTATCAAGATTCTAATTACATTGAAATATACCCCCTAAATCTCATATCAATTATAGTATGTGTGACTTGTCCTGATCAGGAGACATGAAGAGAGAGGAGACACACACACAGACAGAGTGAAGACAAAGCTGGGAGGTGGTGGGAGGTAGAACAGAAGAGCATCCACATCCTCCGGAGGCCAAATGACTGCAGAACCGACTCCATCTGTCCCCAAAGCTTTTATTCCAAAAGACTCTGTGGTCATGTGGGGATAAATGTCACTTAACCTTTGTTCGTTGATTTCATACTCAGAACTATTTTGTTACTGCTTATGATGTTATGATTAGTTACACCCGGGCTTTCTGTTTCAATTAGATGAGAGACAAGTCAAAATAAATACAGTTTTAGCATTTAGTGCCATCAAACGCTGTAAAATCTGGATTAAAGCTGGAGAAGAAATAATTATCAGCTGTACTAAACTCAAGCCCGACCTTTAGTAGCACTCACATGCCAACGTGTGGCAGGCAGCAGCATACACAAACACACGCACAGACCTGCACAGTATGTCACTATAACGGTGCAGTATGGCACTGTAGGTGCACACACGCACACACACATGCACAGCCTGTTCTTGTTGTGGAGTCAGAGGGAACACACTGACCTAATTTCCCCCAGTTAGCTCGCCTCGTTGGGGACCAACAATCCTCTCCGCCCGTTTCCCCCAACCGAGCCTATCAGAGCACTCACTCACTGTGTGTCTCTGTCTCCCTGTCTTCCTGTGCCCTCCATCTGTTTGAGTGTGTCTACATGCTCAAGTGTAAGATTAGCTCTAAAGTCTACAGTTATGTTGTTAAGCGGTTGCTCATCTGCACTGGTCTGTGGTACTACACTCAACAAAAATACAAATGCAATACATTTGTTTTTGCTCCAATTTTTCATGAGTTGAAGTATAAGATCTAAGATCTGAGATCAAGGCACATAAAAGGTTTCTTTTATTTGGGAAAAATCCATGTTAGCAAACATGATTATTGCAAAGATGTGCCTCTGACTGGTCACAATAAAAAGCAATTCTAAAACATGCAGTTCTGTCTTGAAAAAAGGACATTTATTAGACACTGAAATGTGGCTATTGCACATAGGGCAATAGATGCCAAATTTTTTTTCCCAGGAGGGCAAAGTCATGATCTGCCCTACTCTGCCTCTAATTGGCTAGCAATCACAACTTTGTTGGGTTGGGTTGGTTAGGTTTAGGCATTAGGAATGATTGGTTAGCGTTAGGGTAAGAATATCAGGCTAAGCCAATTAGAGGCAGAGTAGGGCGGGTCATGACTTTGCCCTCCTGGGGAAAAAAATGGTAACTGTAGTCCTATGTGACATTGCCATACATTGTAAAAAAAAAAATCAAGGCAACTGCCCTTACTAGATTTATGTTTTATGTTTTGAATCAATTCAAACGTTTTTGGTAATAAAGTTTTGACATAAACTAAACAAAACTAACTAAATAAAGTTTTTTTTCAACTTATAATCTTTTGTTAGGATAATTAATTGTTTCTTTCTTAGATGAACTTGAATGTTTGAGTTTTAGAGACCCCCACGAATTTGTATTTGAAAAACTGTTAACAGTGAGCTGTGAATTTGTCATTAGTTGGGTGCTTGAAAATGAAATGGTTGCAAGTAAAAGTATTATATTATTAACAATTATTTACTTTCACTATAGTGAGTTTACTCAAAAATGTTTGAAATGCAAATTCTGGGGGGTGTCTAAAACTCCAAGATTCAAGTTTATCTAAAGAAGAAAAATAAATTATCTCAACAAAACATTATTGGTAAAACGTAGTGCCTAACTTGACAAGTCCAAGAGACACCCGTACAAGGATCAAGCTGTATAAGCATCTCTATATGCCACAACTGTCATGTGGATGCATTATCTTGGCAAAGAAGAAGTGCTCATGAACATGGATTGTTCATAAGAGAAATAAACCTTTTGTGTTCAAATTTCAACTCAAAAAATGGGAGCAAAAACCAAAGGGGTGGTGTTTATATTTTTGTTGAGTATAATTACACAGGATCGTGTGCGTAACACACTCAAAACACGCACCCTGCAGTGTCATTCCTTTGCTATAAAGAAGAACCATCATGGAGTGGAAGAGAGATCGGCCTGCAGTAACAGACAGAGAAAGAGAGAAAACCACCTGAAACAACAGCTAGTTCCAGCCTGTCAATCCGCTGCATACTGCGGCACAACTCAGTGCAAGGGTCAATCAATTCTGATGTAATGCTGGTAGGAGAGGTGGGTGGAGATGGCAGTGCTGTTCACCCCTGGGTCTCTAGTGCTTTCCAGGGCTCTTTCCTGTGCTGAGGGGGCAGGAATGTGTCTGCGTGCGTGCATGCACGAGTGCGTGCATGCGTGTGTGAAAGAGAGGCCCCTGGCTACCTCGGCCCGAGTGCACATGTTAGGGTTTTGTGTGGCCAGACGCGCCCTGGGTCACTTCGGATCTCGCAGACACACACATACACAATCAACGCGCTGCTTCCTTTATGGAAATCGGAGCTGTCAGCTCCCTGACAGGCTAATGTTGCAATATGATTGGTTAATCTGAGTGATGTGGGTGTCAGTCAGAGCTGACTGCGGTCCCATTGGTGGTCTGGGTCAAATGAATGTGTTTCCCACAGACACGTAACAGAGAGGAGGGGAGGAGGGGATTCAGCGAGAGAAAGAATGACAGGAACTGTATGTGAGAGCATATGAGTGATTGTGTGTGATTTGTGCATGAGAGATGTGTGTGTGTGTGTGTGTGTGTGTGTGTGTGTGTGTGTGTGTGTTTGCATGTGAGGCCAGAGGTGACACTTCCCTCACGGTCTTCTTCTTTCATCTGTAATCACTTGTTCCCCAATCTGACACAAACATCTAAAAAAGATGGCAAAAGTCAACAAACAATTGAAAAGTGGTTGATTTTTACATGCAGATACATGATAGCTAATGCACCACAGCACAAACAGGCACTAATGCACTGTGCCCTGTGCAAATAAATATGAACTTTTAGGAAAACATCACTGACAGGCAGCTCTAATAATATAACTGACAGGTTGTAGATGTTGATGTAATCAGAATCTGATTCACAGTGTAATATTTGTGTACATATGTGAGCATGATGTCATCAGCACCCCAATGCCAGTTTAGAACCAGAGTATGCATGATTGATAATTGCACTGACAACACAGTTAACAGTTTGCACTTCTCTTACACTTACACTTTGTTTGTTTAGAGGCACATATATAACAGTGACATTTATAAAAAACACACCAACAAATCCATAGCCCAGTTAGGGTGTTTTTTGATACAGCAGCAGTTTACTGTAGAGTATAATAACATTCAAAATATGCTATTAGAAGAAAGCCAAAAAGTCAAGTGGTGAGATTCTACAAAGTCTGGCCACATCCTGTGGAAACAACACTTCTAATGTGATAGTTGGGGTTGTATGTGGTACTTCTATTACGGTATTACCTACAGTAGATGATGATCAGCATGCACCCGTTTGGGGAAACATAAACATAAATATTTTGAATATTTTCACTGCTTTACCTTGCCATCAAACAGCCTTTTTCGTCTGGAAACCACCATTATGTATGCCAAGTATCGCTCGCTCCAAACCAACCAAACTCCATAGGTGTAATCAGCAATTTTACTTTGCAGAACACAGGAGTTGCTGATCTACTGTTGCCTTAATCTGTGAGTTTGTTTGTATTATTGTGTGACTTTTGTACGTCTGAACTGACCTTTTAAGACACTGAAGTCACACAATAACACAAACTAACTAACAGATCGAGGCAGTGGGAGGCCGGCAAATCTTGTGTTCTGCGATGTAAAATCAGTCTTTTAGAGGAGAGAGCAGTATTCGGTACATATAACAGCAGTTTCCCATCAGAAAAGGTTGTATGATGTCAAGGTAAAGTGATGAAAATATTCTAAATATAGTGTACACTTAAACTGACATTTTGTTTTAGGTCGACCTTCTTTAAAGTGACTAAAATACCTTTTGCTGCTGACCCTGTCCACAGCAGTTCATTGCTTACCTTACGTGCTGTTGTCCCTCTCCTCCTGTCCAAACTGGGGATGTGCCAACTGGCATCTACTGTGGGTAATGGCTATGGGCAAGTACCTCATACAACCCCACATCAAATAATCCAAACTATCCCTTTAAGAGGCCCATTCCAGCCTGCACTGACCACTCATATAACAGAAAAAAATGATGATGATTGATGAATGATTTGAGAGCTACAGATGACTGTTCTGTGATGCTGGGTGACATGTCAGGTCATGTCTTGGCACAGAAAACCTTTTTTTTTTCTTGCTTTGTTTTTTCTTTGTCCATCACCCACTTAATTGCTCTCCACATACACACATTACACATAGTTAGTCTCTCTGGCTCATAATTATTTCCTCTCTGCCTCTCACTCTCTCCCGTTAATTCTGTCTTTATCTCACTTTCTCTGCCTCTAATTTTCTCCATCCTTCTCTCTGCACCCTTTCCTCATTCTCTCTCTGTCTCTATCTCTCTGGTGACAATGTCCTGCAGTTATGAGGCAAGGTCAGAGAAGTGAAATCCATTTAAATACTGATGCAACTCTCTGGAGGCCCATACTCAGCCTCCGCAGCACTCCTCCCTGAACGCCTCACCCAAATTGATGAATGGATAGATCTCCTTAGAACAGTTATTATTTGTCCCGCATTAATCATTCGATGTCTTACACATCTACTGGCACCGTGTTTTGAGTATTTTCTCACTGCCCCAAAAAAGTTTTATAGAGAGGAAAACAACCTGTTCTTCATTGTTAAGGAGTGTGGTGGTAGTTGTAGTAGCTGAGTGTGTAACGAGGGCCTGGGAAGTGTGTTTGTTGATCCCAGGTGCATCTGCATTTGAAATGTTTCCACCCTAGTTTATAGCACACCAAGGGACCTGCCATTTCCATGTTTTAATCCCCTCTCGTGCTAAGTCAGGCGCTCCATAAAAACGCCACATGTTGCATGGCAATGAAACGGCTACCTCATGTATACGTCTAAACTATTCCAAGGTGTGTGTAGAGGCCAAAACACATTTTTACAGGAGGGATTTGTTTGGCCAGTGCAGGAGTCACAAAGCTGCATCATCACTCATCAGATTAGAGTTGTTGAATGGTCCTTTGGCTCGTAACTGTAGATGTTTGCCATTGAACAAAGACTATTTGTGTATTGAGGAATTTTCTTCACAATTTCATCATCTCTGACCACCATGATATTGGAAAAGTGCCTTTTCCAAAAAGTGCTTCTTTCCAGTGTGACAAAGAAGACATACGGGAAGAATCAAATGGATGGGATGTTAGCTCGTTCATGTATTTACAGTGCGTGAAAGGAATAGGTTGACATTTTTGGAAACACTCTTCTATGTTCTTGAGTTAGATGAGATGATCAATAACACTCTAAACAACAGCCAGCAGCTGGCTAGCTTAGCTTAGCATAAAGACTGGAAAGAGCTAGTTCTCCTGACCCACCTCTGAAGGTAGGTGAAGGCTCATAGTCAATCTAGACTGGGCACTGCCGCTCAGCCTCACCGCCGATTTTTCCTAGTGGCCACTCACAGCATTGCAGCAAAAAATCCCGTCTGTAAAACTTGATAGGGCACCTAGAACCCAAACAAGCTCCATTATGACTTTTTCTTTTATGAATTTTTGATCCGTGGAGGTTTTATATTTGCAAAATTTTCCTTGAGTCAAGAAAAGGAATTAAAAATCTGTGACATCATCACAATGGTCTTTGGGCCAAGCGGGAGAAACACTATTGCACATATTCAGTGAGCCACATAACGCAGGAGTAAACCCGGAAGCTAGAAAACTTTTTTGTAGTTTGCACCAGGCAGTCAAGTCATCGGGTTGACTGGGCACCATCCTTGTGTCCGATATCTGGTTCTAAATAGAGACTATTTGTTGACTGGTCACAGTAATTTCTGTCTTGTCTTTGAAGTTGCCAGGCAACTAGCAGAGACTACAGGAAGTTACAACCTGTAAGAAAGTGAATAAGCAAATTTGTATTTTTATCTGAGCCTATTTCATACTAGACACAGACGTAGATCAGAGGCTCTTACAGTGCAGCACATGGGCCAGCGGCTGCCCTCAGAAATATTTTATGTGGCCGCAAAACTTGACATGAAATGCATGCATTGTACTTTAATCATCCCCTGTCCATTTCAGTACTTTTGACATCCTACATTTATTATACAACTTGGCTACTGTGACAAATAGGACCTCCCTAACAAGCGTCGGTCAAGTAGAAGAAAGTAGGGCTGAAATGATTAATCAATTGATTATTAATCGTCTCTTGAATACAATGAAATAATGGTAATGAAAATAATGGTTAATCGCAGCCCTAGTGGAAAGCTAGAAAAAAAAGAAAGAAAGACAGAAAATTCACAACAGAAAAAAACATTGTTTTGCTGAGGAGAAAAAAGGAAAAAAATGAATCAAATGTTACATTGCTGGACCTCAATAAACAAATAAACTGATCCAAACACTGTAACTTATCTGCGAATTCATGAAAGTTCATGGGTTGGCTTTTCATCAAAAAGTTCATGGGTTTTCCTGACTGCCTATTTGTACTCCGTCTTCAAAACTCTGAGAGCCTGTGGTACAGTATAGATCAACAGATCATATGGATGGTTACTACCTTAGAATGTCATCTTCCAGGACCCAAACACCTAAGTAGGAGTTTTGGTTGCATACTCAGCCTACCTACTGGCTTCACATCTTGATATAATCACCAACATTTCTATCAGCTTGTGATTCTGTGGCAGTGCTGCATCTCATCCACTGTGAGCTGATCAGCAGCACAGAGCACTTGTGGCCTTTTCCATTTCCCTTCTACGCTCGCCTGCATGTGAAAAACTCGCTCACATTGTAAAAATGAGCAGCCAACTATTAGTCAAACATGGATTCCTAATTAAGTGGAACATATTTTTTTCACTGCTTTTGATTATGCTCTCCTCCACTCCCTGTCAGCTGCAAATAATTCTGATAATTTGGTGGTGCATCGTTATACTATTTTAATTATATGATGATGGACTCCAGTTCTGCAGCTGAGTCACTATTCCATAATTCTCTTTTAACTACACCCCAAATACCTGCCACTGTGCTCCCATTTTGTCAATGAAACTCATTTATGTGTATTCTCGCTTTGCCAGGGTCTCTGTAAAAAACTGTGCTTATAAAGCCCCCAAATGGTAAGGTAATTGTTCTTGGAACAAATAAAATGCAAAAAAAAAAAAAAAGAAAGAAAGAGGGAAGTGAGTGAGAGAGAAAGAGGGAGCACAAAGTTAAATCTGAAACAAATTTTTGTATTCTTTTCAGTTTTTTTTCAGTATAAATAAAACTTCTCTCAAGATGATATAAAAATGACTCAATTATCTAAAAGCCTTGCGGGCATTTGCCGCTCTGTTCAACTTGTTTTTATGCACACACACATATTCAAGGTGCTTTGCAAAAATGACACTAGCTTAGTAACCAATGATTATCATTTAATACATCTTATGGGAGCGGGTTTCTCTGTGATTTCCACTTTGTGAGGTTTCATAGCTTCCTGCATTATATTTGTCCCACCTGCGCAAAGCCCTGCTTATATGCCAGTCATTACGTAAACCTGTGTGCTTCTGCGTAAATGCAGCAACTAGGCAATTAAAACAGACTATTACTACTGTGAGAATGACGGGAGCATCTGGACATGATGTAACCCTGGATTGGCATACATAAAGTATAAAGCATATTTGTTCATATCAATGTCAAATAGACTAGATAGGGACTTAGGTATAGATATATTCTATTTCATATCTGCAATCATATGTAATACACAGACAGACACTGAGCCTTAAATATATAGATGATACATTATCTAAAGACACAAGAGTCACTCAGGACAGTGAAGGTGGTACATTGTTGTCTTTGACAACTGTAAACAGCACAGTAAAGGTCATTCAGTGTGTTTGTGCATTTATATAGTGTTTTGTGTACTGGATTCTTGCAGTGCATCTCATTGCTTTGACAAAGGCATCATTGTAAAGTGCTTCACTGGCTAACGTGTGACTGGCTGTGAATTGATCCTATGGATTACTTATGTAAATATTAGACCTCTCTCCCCTAATAATTCCCATGTTTCCTGGTTGGCTGACACAGCATTTCAGCAGGAATATGGCTTGTTTCTTTAATACTACCTAAAACTTGCATTGTCTTACACAGTAAAACTCCCAGGACTGCATTTCAGCTGTCATTAACACTAATAAATTCAAATAAAAACTACTTATTATTTACATGAAATATTGACCAGACAAAGAAAAGTACATCATTTAAGAGGTGTTGCTTCATCATAAAAAAGAGTGGGAGGTGTGGGGGTCTGGATTCATGAGCAGCGGACCTTGAGCGATCAAAAATGTGTGCAGCATCTTTCAAAAATCAGCTGGATGCGCCACCATGGACCAACTCAGGAGGAGTGGAGGAGAGCAGGGATAAGAACTGTGATAAACCAGCTTGGACTATCATATATTTTATTCTGATTTAATTATCTTTACATATGTTATATGTGAGTGTAGCATGAAGGGATTAAAACTTTGTTGTGCAACCCTGTGCTGTATAATCATGATAAGTTACATTGATAGCTTGATAAATACATTTGATAGTTTTGTTTGAATGTTCACATGCAATACCCATTACCATGTATGTGCATGTGTTTGCAAGTTTCAAACTAAGTTTAACAAGCTTTTTTCTTTCTCAACTACGTTCAAAGCCTTAATAACACCTTGGAAAGGGGCTGGTTGCGTAACCTGCAGACGGCCGATGACAGATACTGTCACAACCCTAAACAAATGCATTATCAGCATTCTTCAAAAATGAAATGTAAACAAAGACATGGTATCTTCAGTCCTATCTCTTGACACCTAAGATAATCACACTTCCATAATCACCACAACGCTCATGCATCTGGGCTACTAAGAAAACAATCACGTTATCTGTCAATCTGTTAAGTCTATTTCCACACTGTATCTTCGCTTTCTCTATTTCCCCAACAGCAAACCATTCTTCGACTATGTGGGAAGAGATGTGTGGTTTTAGTGCATTTATAAACAATGCCCGTGGCCCAAATAAGAAAGTGACAGAAAATAACTTAATCCTCAAAATAAAGGGATAAGTCCAATACTTTAAGTGGCCTTAGACTGGAGGGTCTAAGCCATCAGGGCAATGTGGAGGGATTCGGAGGGTTACCTTCACTCTCCTCGGCCCTGGAGCCTTCTCACCATAAATCTCCTATTTAAAATGTAACACCCCACTGTACTCCTCTCCTCCCACCGCTCTTCCAACTCTCATTACCCATGCCGTCTTAAAGGTTTAATACTTGTCCGTACTTGCTACTCACTTTGTGCTATTTTTAAGAGCACAGCTCCCGTTTGTTGTCATGCCGAACAACGTTGAGGGACGAGGCCTGGGAAAACCAGTCCGGGAGATGGTTCCTGCTCCAGTGGTTGACAGACATATGCTAGTTAAATCTGATTTACAGGCCTTGGCACTGTGTGGCAAGGTTGAAGGAGGATGATGAGTCCTTTTGCAACGTGCTTTGATGACACGGGAATGAACAACAAACATATCAAAAGATAATGAGGGAACAGCTTCTGGCCCAGATTTCACAGAATCATATAAACTACAATTAAAACATAGCATTATGTGCCAATGCATGCCTGTTGAAATGGTTAGTTTCATCTCTGGGCCGCTACGCCACATGCTATCAGTCGTTCAGGGGACAAGCTGTGATATTGGAATGAAACATCCTTCGTTCCTGCAAGATAAAAAGCCCACACCTCCACCCCCTGCCTTTCCCTCTTTTTCTGTATTGTACTTTTGTAATTGGAGGTGCCATAATGAAATCAATTCAGTGGTGATAACAGATTTCACATCATGTTACCGGTTTCCTTTGGAAGAGGCTGCCACATGAAGACATCTAAAAATATTCCTCTTTCATGCATCATCAATATCTTCATTATATGAAAGATGGGCGTCAGGTTGTATTTGCTGTTTTCCTTTAATGTCATTTGACAGGGTAGCATCTTGCCTGTGTCTGTGACACACTGCTTTTTTGTCTACTCCATAATTCCACTTTTGCCGACATGCGGAAAGCAGTTTTATACCACACAGTGGAGCAAGTCATGATAAAGCTTGGAACAGAACGGAGGCGCCTTTGTCAAAATCATAATAGGGAAGCAGGGACACACATTTGCTCTTACATTATCATGTTCCTGTTTGTGTTACATTTCAGAATCTTGTATAAACACACACTTGACACTTGGATTGCACACTTTTCAACATTGTACAGTCACAGTAAAAGGTTTTCCTTTTTTTTTCTTGTTGCAGTGACCTGAAAAGCCAACATATCAATTTTGGCAATGTCTGCCCTGAAAATCTACTGGCTTCTGCCATACATAACACTCTGGATTTTCACACTTTGGAGTTGTGGTGTTAAAATTATCTTGGTAAATTTCATACATGACTTTGTTTATAAAAAAAACAACAACCCCGAATTCATTCATGCAGTATGTTATGAACAATCAGGAATGTACAAGGATTAACAGTATCTTATACGTGACTTAATGCACTCAGTACAGTGCAGATCCCTGCCAGGCAACAGGTGGTGAAGCACCTACTGCAATGCCACCACAACTGCTAGATGCAACCAGTGGTGATTTGCAAATTTGCCCCAACATTAAAATAATGCCCACATACATTGTCCCCAGCTATAACAAGATTTCAAACTGAAACGTTTGTTGATCTCTACTCTAGCGGCCAATTAAGAAGAGTGTGAAGTCAGCCATCAATGGTTGTATAAAACAGAACAGTCAAAAATAAATAAATAAATAAATAGAACTACTGCCTCATAGTTGTTTGTCTCCACCAACCAGTCAAGTTGCAGTTTACATCCATGTCTGTCCAGACTCATATAATGTCACGTAGGTTGATATTTCTGAATTAATTGGTCTATCATATCATGTACCACTATTAAAAGGTAATGTTAGCTAGGAAGTAGGTGAATGCTAATGTTAGGGTAAGGCTATCAAATATGTTATTTACCTTGAAATATGGCCCAATGTCTCTCCAGATTTTCACTCTCCATTGTCTTTTCAGTTGATGATCAATCGATAAGCAGTGAAATAATAACGATTTGTATGAATTCATGATAATTCTCTTACAATAAAGTGTTACCATTATCCAGTGTCATTTATTAATATTGACATCAAGGCCATGGCATGGTATTATAAATAGCTGACAGTTTGTTCTTTTACCACAGACTGTGATTTTCATGTGACATAACTCTTAGAAAAACAACAGTAAAAATGGCCTTCAGATGATTTAATTTACATGTAATGAAAAAGCAATACATCCCTACATCTCTCTGCATATATTATCTCTTAGAGCATCTCACTGACCTCACACAGCACAGTAGGAACAAGTGGGATGCAGGCTGTAGTTGAAAATCTCAGCTGCAGAACTGACCGGTAACTGACTTCTCCGACAGCTGTTTATCCTCGCTGCTCAAGTTGATTTCAGCTAAGCTATGAATATTTATCAGCCCAAACTGTTGACTGAGCATTTTCTGAATGAATGTTGAGTTCTCCCACGTGTGCTGTACACTACATCACTGCTCTTGTGTGCATCCACTAAGGAACTTGATAACTTCAAATAATTTAACACTTCAGAGAGTGTGCCCACCTCACAGGAACAGGAAAGATGATCTCTTTCTGTTTTAAAATGTGTAATGGTTCACATTTCAGCAATACAAGCAGAAGAAAACACAATGCTGCATTTTGATGCAAGTCTAGCCTAATTATTTGGTGAAGTGGGGGGCGCAATACAATTGATTCTGTTTTTTTTCTCGTTTTTCATCTTTAGGCAGTGTACCATTTTCCCTAGATACACACTACAAAGTGAATTCCAACTGTGCTCTGGGACACAGTGGTGAGACATAGGGATGTCCACAGGCAAAGGCCTTAAGTCACACTCTGTGATGCTAACCACAGCTCTCCTGTATACACCTACTTTAGCCTTGGACTAATTACTGTCAGCCAAACGATGGAGGTCATCAATGTCTGCTTGTGTTGACATGTTCAAACAATAATAAATAGCATGTATCAATACACATTAATTTACTACAGTATATACACAGACAGACTGTAAACTAATATGCATTGTATGACATTTTTGATGCAAAGCTGTTAGCATCATTTTTAATTTTCCTCACCTCTCCTCTCCTCTCGCCTCCACTGTTCCATCTGTGCCCTCTATATGAAAGGGAATAGTTGAGCAGGCCTGACAAAGGGCGGCACAGAGGAGGCAGAGGTGCTGAGGGAAGCTGAGCACTGCTGGAAGGGATTCCTATCTGTTTGTGTGTGCCTGTGTGTGTGTGTGTGAAAGAGTACATTTGTGTACATGTGTGAATGTGTGTCAATTTGAATACTACATTAGGGAAATGTAGTATTCAAAAAACTGCGATGTACTGCATGCATCTAATAGCAAAAGCATGCATTTGAATACTATATGTGATGCAAAGAAAAGAAGGTATTTGCACTGTTAATCCGAAAATACAGGTCGTTAGATCTAGTTTGGTGACTCGTGGTGGCTTTGATATGTAACAGCTGAGATCCACTCTATGTCAACTCAATGTACATTGTGCTAGCTAAGTAATATTTACTTACACTGTCACCTATGCAAGAATTGTTTTGTAATCCTGTGTTCAAGAATGAAAAAAAAAAGTGTTGTAACGCTGTATTTGAAGGGGTGTGCATAAGACTATCATTACATTGTTTAAGATGTCTTTGTTATGACATCTTGACATTAGCCAAAACAGCATAATATGTCAATGTCTTTGCAAACACAGCCTCTAGTCTCGAAGCTAACTAGTTAACTCCAGCTATATATAACAGCAGACAGCGGTTAGCCTACTTTAGCAACAAGTAAACTAGCTAATTGCTATCTGTCCATTAGGTAACTGTCAGCCTTATAACATCTTTATGACAAGTCCAAATGGTGCCACTTTAACTTAAGTCCATGTCATGATGGTCAGTGTCAAAACCTACCACATTACATTATACACAAGAGTATAATTTAACATTAAAACATGAAGCTGAAAAGTTTCTTTAAGTTTCATAACGTCAAGTTGTCATGACAAAGACGTTGAAAGGTTACGTTGCCTTGCTTAATGTCAAGTTGTCATAACAAAGACATTATTGGCTTGATTAATGTCAAGTTGTCATAACAGAGACATCTCAAACAATGTCAAATTTTCATTAAAAAAATACATACAGTAAGTGACAGAATGAAACTTAATGACAACAATCATAAACATTCACAAAGACTCCTTCATGTTCATGACGGGTGTCATGACATGGTTATGACAATGTTATGATGATGTAATAACAGCCCCTCAACCATTCAAATAAAGTGTAAAAAAAAAAGTGTTAGTGCTAGGATACTTGACAGTTTGAGGATGACACTCATATGTACTGCTGTGGTTAAAAAGGTATTTGAATAGATATTATAGCATAAACTTGTCATGTATGTGTCACAAGCATCTGATTCTGTTTTGTCTAAAAACAGATCGGTACCAGCTGGATCCGGCTCCCGGCCCTCGCGCCTGTCTGACCGAGCCCGCCTGGCCCTGCGCATGCTGCCGTCCGAGCTGGGCTTGCCGTTGCCGCGGCAACAACAGCCGCATAGGAGCTGGCGTGGCTCCGTTCGGCAGCTCGGCCTCATTATGCTGCTGCTGGCTTTGATGTGGTTTGTGAGGCTCTACCTGCATTACTGCAGCCAGTGGCTCTACCTCCAGGCCATAGCAGTTCCTGTCAACAAGTGAGTTTGCTTCCTTTGATATCGCCCTGAACGCACACACATACACACACAAATGGGTGGAGGGGAAGCGTATGGATAGACACACACACAGATGAACCACATAGACAATTTCTGAGCACGCACATAAATCCCTTCACATGGAGGGCAGATACATAGATTGCTGAAGCACATAGGCAAATTGCAGCAACACAACTGACATGTATGCAAGCTCAGAAACACACATGGAAAGTATGGTTGTGGTGAAATGGGATGTGGAGTAGGGAAGGAGCAGAGGATGTGTCTGAGTGTGTGTGTTGGCAAACATGCACACACACACACACACACACTGGATACGCCCAAATCATCTGTTTGGAATCCCCCCATTAACATTTTAACAAGACTCTCTCAATATTAACAAACCATTGCTGGGGGAGTTTGTTGATTTCACCACACGGCTCTAAGTCCCAAAAGGCTACATTATTTGGAAGGAATTTATTGTTATTATTTGGTACGCAGCATTGATAATAAACAGCAATAAGATACCACAGAACTGTTAAATCACATCTCAATGGCATATGGTGCTGATTTAATTCATCACAATAAAACAAGCTGGCTGCAAACACGCACACAAGCAGGTTTTTATTACAATAACATGGGGGTGCAAACATCACGCGTTAAATCATGGAAAGTGATAGAGGAAGGCTGAGGGAGGAAAAAAATGTGGCGGAATAAAAAAAAAAAGAAAAAAGGATGGACTGAGGGGGTGGAGAGGAGGTGAAAAAAAAACAAAAATGCGAAAACAGAGGGGGTCAACGTCGGATGACAACTTCCACATGTCCGAATCTGCTGCTCTCCCTCCGAGCATTTCTCTCTCCATGCAGTGGCCAGAGCTGCTGGTGCCCAGTGAGAGGGAGACAGAGGCACAGAGTGACAGTCAGAGTGGCTGGTGTGATGACAGGCCTCCCTCCCTTCTTGTTTTTATCTCGCTCTGTTTTTTCCTCCTCTCTGACTCTGTCTCTCTGTGCCTCCTCCTTCCCCATAATGCACCCTCGGACATCAGCGGACAGTAAAGTGTGCCCAGGAGCAACAGAGTCTCTGGACCCAATGTGGCTTCAGTCACCTATCAGCTTCTTCCTTCCTCATTTTTTTTGTTTTAAGTCACAATACAACAGTTTTACATAGGATTTTACCTAACCAAAAGTAAAAGTTAAGTACTTATTAAGCATATTTGTCCCTATCAGTGATATTTTTCCATTTAAGAGACAAGGCATTTATATAAGCTCTCATCTCAACACATATGTGTAAAGAGTTAAGGAATACTGGTAAGTGGACATAGACGCCCAATTTAAATTAAAAAGTACAATACTGTAGCCAAATAAAAATACAAAGTAGCATAAAATAAAAAACACTCAGAGAACAAGCACCTCTACATTGTACTTAAGCACAGACCTTGAATAAATGTACTTACTTTGCACCACTGATCCACATGCCTGGCGATAGCTCTGCACATGCTAAAGCCATTATAAAAGTACCACATGCAGTTTTGACACTTCAATATCACATTTGAAGAGGCACCAAATTTGATTTAATATAGAATGAGGCTGCCACCGTCAATATTTGATATGGGACGATGCTGCCAATGTCAAAAATGCAATGTCAAATTTATTAAACTGGAAAGTTTCATCGTATCACATATCAGAATTCGCTATAAATGAAATATTCCCCTGTCATTCTTGGAATGAGATTTAACAGTGCAATTTATCTGGAAAATAGAAGCCTACAGTGTTAAAAATAACATTAAACTCCTCCGTCTGCGCCGGTCATTCAGCGAGGTAATCTCTGTGCTCTGAAAGGACTTTTGGAGGGTTGAATCTGTGTGGTGGGAGATTTGCCTCAGATAAAACACCGATGGACCTCCACTGTCAGATTAATGGACAGAATCTGAGAGATGCTTGACTCTTGGAGCAAATCAGATGGAAATTAATGAGCAAAAACTGGACCTCTCCTCTGCCACCACTGGCTCTACCTCCTCCTGACTGATGGGAAGATTAAGAAACTCATGAGGCTTGCGGTAAATGGGAAGTTTAACTTACAAAAGCTTTCTCAAGTTTCCATTTGATTTGTATTAACACAGGTGTTAATACTGCTTTTTGTAGCATCTGGTAGTTTGATTTTGATGTTTTTTATGTTTTTTACTTTTTAAACTTAAGTATGATGTATGTACAGATTGTCAAGCCAGTGAAAGTTTTCTTTTAAGGGACAGTTCACCCCAAATTCAAAAATATTATATATAAACATGCACTGATTGATTGGCTGATGACTGGAATCAGACAGTATTCAGCTGGCTGGTCAGCATCAGATATCTGATTCTCTGCCGGTCAAATTTACATGCACGTGCTGGAGGATGATTCACGTCATGTGCACAGCAACACAGACAGTAACGTCACAGCTTCAATGAGGCTGGTTACATCTCATAATGAAATAAGATCAGCGATAAACTCCAAGAACAGGATAAAGAGAAAAGAGACGAGTCTACAGGGAGACAGAGCAGCTGAGCAGCTCATGGTGTCAATGACCAAACAACAGTAAACATTTAGCCCTTCAGGCTAATGTTAGCTAGCATATCACTGTTGACAGATATTAAAACTAACAGTTAAAATCTCGCCTCTAGTTCTGGCTGATTTTCTCAACTTTTTTTTTTTTTTTTTTT
>JAJHUR010073554.1:45285-62197 GCA_027495735.1 Lutjanus campechanus
GCTATCTTAGGACACTTCAAATAGAGCAGGTCTAGGCCATCCTCTTTATAAACCCAACTGTTTCCACCAAGAGCGAGAACTGAGGCAACTGTGGCGAGGAAAAGCCTCCTTTTAACAGGTCAGAAACCTCCAGCGGATCCAGGCTCTTATTAAGGGTGGGGGGCGATCCGCCAGAACCTGCTTCCCCATGAGATCATGTGAGATCACGCTGAAGATCATGTGAGACTGTGAACATAAAATTAAATTTTCCATTGAAGAAAAGTTACAAAATTGGTTTCGTATAGTGTCAAATATAGTTCAGAGAAAGAAGGACAATCAGAATCATCCAAAATCAAAATTGGCAGATCATACTTTAAAAAAAAATTGGAATTGGCCAAGGAAATTGCAGTTGGTGCATCTCCCAAAAAATCTGTATTTTTCTGACAGAGAGAAAAAGTATTCCCTATAAGAAAATGATCACAACAAGGCCTGTGGATCTTGAGTAATTGGATGATTTCTGGAAAGGCACATTGCTTTTGAGTTTTTCAAATAATGAATGTGCCACCTACTTACCTTATTGTTACAGGCCAGAGGAAAAATATATATTTTTGGTATGGAGTGAACTGTCCCTTTAACATGTGACCAGTAAGGCAGCACATACTAGTAAAAGCCAATTATAATGCTAATTATCATCAGACTAATTAAATATGACTGAATCGACCACAAACAATATAACCTAGTGTGTGAATTACTGGAACCAGTTGCCCTTGAGCTGCGAAGCATCACAAACACAAATATGCTACATCCATATTGACACATGCACACCCGCCGCCTCCGTTTCCTCTCCCGCCAGATTCCAGTTCCACGCACACACGGTGGACCTCGTGTACCAGAGTTCTTTGCTCCACACCCGGGAGGAGCTGGCGATGGTGGTGGTGGGTCCCCTGACCTTGAACGCAGTAACGTTCCTGCTGGTTCTGATCAGATGGGGCTGTCAACAGATATTTGGCTCACTCCCTTCCTTCACGTCAAAGTTTATCATGGCTCAGGGAGTGTGGACAGTCCTCGACCCCCTGGCAGTCTTTGCAGTGGACGCCGTCCTCGGGGTAAGTCACTTAAAAATAACTTGGACACTTGTGCACTTTAAATAGGAGTTCACTTTATCTTGGCAAAGTGACTTTAGATTACAAAAAAGGGGGGAGGGGGGAGAGGGTGAGAAGGAAAATGTGCAAGGTTAGATGGGTGTCTTTTTTGGCAGTGGGTTGGATTTTGTCAGTGAAATATTTTGAACTGTGAATCACTTGACAAGAGGTGATGACAGAATCAAATCTTGCTTAAATGGCAATGTAATGGTAATTATTTTTATTTTCACCTAATTTCAAATAAATACATCCAAACATTAGTTATATTTGTTATTTGAAAAAGTCAGCAATGCTAGTAGAGTGAGAAGAACACCAGCTGACCAGCGTGTGAAACTTCGTCCTTGAGCCATCATGTGATCTTCCTTTGATCGATCTCTGTCCTGGGCGAGATCCTCCCCGTATTGCAAATGTCCAGTCTCATACATCTAGCAGTTACAGATTTGTCTTTTTTTCTCCTTTTTCTTTCAATCTCTGTCTCCTCAGCGTCTCGCCTACAGCCCAGACACACCGGTGGGTGATGCAGCCAAGCTGTACTGGCACTTCTATCGAGCCGACCAATCAGGTGCAGCAGGAGTGATCATCACTCTCTTCCTGTACGCTGTGCTTTTCCTGCTCTCCGTCACCATCCTCTCCATTTACCTGCTCAGGTGAGACACAGACAAGGATGATAACTTGATACCTATTCTATCATTTGGCTAACTGTGAATGTATTTCATGTTTGTTTTCACCAAGACACAGATTTTGTGGTTGTTTTACCTGTTTTTATTGTCATTTTGTAGCTGATACGCATCTTAATGTAGATTTGTGTCTTTTTGTGTTGGTTTTGTGTCACTTTACGGTTGTTTTGTGTCTTGAAGTCATTTTGTGGTCAATTTGTGTCTCCTTGTAGTTGTTTCATGGCTCTATGCACCTGTCGTGTGTCCTTTTGTGGTCAATTTGTCTCTTTGTAGTCACTTTGCATATTTCATCGTATTTGTTTTGCATCTTTCTGTAGTTTTCTGTGTCTGTGTTGATTTTGTGTCACTTTATAGTTGTGGTTTTCCTTCTTTTGTAGTCACCTTACATACCATCTTCGTAGTCATTTTGCACCTTTTTTGTCAAAGTCGCTTTACATCTCTTTGCTTTCATTTAGCATGTTTTTCAGTTTTTATGCATCGCTCTGTAGTCTGTGTCTCTTTGTATTGATTTTGTGTCGCTCTATAGTTGTGTGCCTTTATTGTCATTTTGTGGTATTATGTGTCTGTCCACGTTTTTTCTGTGTATAGTTGTGGTCATCTTGTTCTATTTGTTTTTCTCTTTGCTGTCATTTTACACATGCTTGAGGTCATTTTGCATCTCCTCATGGGCGGTAAATGTTTGTTTGTGGTCGGTCTCTGTCTCTTGGAGTGACATTTTGCAGATGAACATGTGGACCAATTACCGTGAACATGAATGGGCCACTAGCATCAGTCAGGTGCAGCCTAAGAACTTGAGAAACAGGTCTCAGTGGCAGAAGGCAACCAACTAACTGTCAGTGCATGTCAGTGTTGAGAAGTACCATGTTGTATCACTGAGACAAAACACACTGGTGCATCATACTCCTATATATACAGCTGATTCTGGTACCAGTGGATCCAGTCATAACTCATTCACCCTTAACTTTGAGCTCTGACCTTCCTGGTGGCTCGAAAAGCATCACAGCACAGCTCGAGCTGGGTATTATCATTTGGGTATTTTTGAATTGACGCGGCCTGTAGGGACAGTCTGCCAATGAAGAGGAAGACCCTTTCTGAAACACTCTGGCCCTCACCAGCCTACTCTTCTCAAGCACCCGTTCAGAAATAACTCCAAACCCTCCACCCCCGCAGCTTCGTGCCATGTTCCGCCCCATCCACCGTCTCTTTCCCTCCTCTGTCCACAGAAAAGCACAAAAAACAACAGAAAATGAAAACAAATGTTGATTTAATCCAGTTTGATTTTATAGTCGCATGGAATTACTTATGCAGTTATGCATCAACCTCACACATCTACACACACATTGAGTTATCGGACACAAAAGCAGAAACACACACACACAGTTCCCTTTTTTGAACATACTCTGCAATTGGTTGGAAAATTGAAAGCATTTCTAATTCAAAAGTTAGATGTGTTTTGATATAGCGTGAACATATAACCCCCTTACATTATCCGATTAGGCTGAATGTTTTGCATGGTTGGTATCACTGCAGGTTTCATACATACTGAAATGGACCGCATATACATGGTGGTGAACACACATACTCTATCTTAATGTAGTGTGTGTTCCACTCATGTCTTGCAGATTGAGGTCAGCCATGCTGAAGCATTCACTTGCTAGGTTTGTATTATGTTTTAGCACCTCAGACTGTTTAAACAAATTCTTCTACTAAGCCTTCATGTCCTCAGTAAACCTGTTAGATGCTTTCTGATTGGTTGGGATGAACAAGAAACACAAACATCAGAATAAGTCTGAATTTCCCTTAGCCCAATTGCCTTTCCCCCCCCCCCACTTTTGGAGAATCACATGAGACTGACACCACATTGCAAAGGGTGGACGTAAACCTACACTGCAGAACCATTGCTTCCAAATTTCCAGCTTAAAAGATGACTATTGCACTTTTTAAATAATAGAAGGCCATCATTTTTTGCAGCATGGAAGTAAAAAAAAAGTAGAAGGGTGGGTGATAAATTACTGAATAATGTAACTCAGTATTCATCCAAGGTGTGTTCTCCCACCCTCATATAAGACCAAATTCCATTAACGGCTCAAAATGTAAGAAAACCCTTATTGAATTAATCAGTTTGAGATTGGCGGCCGAGGAGAGGGTGCCATCTAATTTCAGTAAGCGGGACGCTTATCGGGCTCCAGCTAAATGGACAATATTAAAACAGCAGCCGGGAATAATGACTTCTGCCACTCAACCGCCACACGGGTTTGTATTGAATGTAGGCCACGAGGCTGAAGCAAGGCTGATAATTTTATGGGTTACAGTTTCCTATTGGCTGCAAGGAAGGGGCTCTGACACAGAGCGTGACCTATTTCTAAAAAAATGCCTCGGGCTATATGTATAGATAGAATGGACTGTTATCCTTTTTTAATTACATTTTAGGCAGCCTTTATTCACTGGCTGCAAAAAATACACATCACTGATGTGTTTTACACCTCAGTCCTCTTTGAAACTTCACAAACACCCAAAAGAGGGATGTTACATTGATAATGGTGCAGTTATATCCAAATGATTACAAGGTTCAAGACAACGGCTGGGTTGCACCAACAAGGAATAATTTCTAAACCTGATTAAATTATGATTTAAATTGTGGTTCACCAAACTTTTAAACCAGCTTAGAATTAATAAAGATTAAATGTTAACCTCTCTTTAGACCTCAGTTTAGTTTTTACTCTAATTCGAGATTAAATTTAATTCTGTTGCACCTAAATTTAAAACTCTTAACACTTGAGGAGTTTTAACTTTTAAAATGGCTACCTTTCTGGATGATGGAGTGAGAAAAATCTAAATTAAGGGGCAGACAAATTGGGTTTTATTCACTGTAGTTGATCCATTAAAACAATCCACCAGTTTCTGTCATTTTTTCACCTTACTGTGCTGTTGTTTGTTCTTAATTTTCTATTCATATTGCTCCATTAATTCACCCAACACGTTTTTTTATCAAAGGAGGAGAAATTTTAGCTAGCTAGCAAACAAAGCAGCCAAAGGTGACGGTGTCCCCACTCTTTTATACTTACTAGGTCCCAACAGCACTCAAATTTATATTTATATATGTCTTTGATCAAATCTTGGTAAGCAAGCATCTCCATGACTAAACTCTGTTTCGTTTCAGTTAACATCAATAAACTAAATTTACTAAACAGAAATTAGTTTTTTATTATGCAACAGAGCTCTGCTTAATTTTAAATCTAGTTTTGCAAAACTCTGATCAGAACTAGTCTTAGACTAAATTAAATTAAATTACTTTCTTTCACGCTCCCTTAGACAATTGCTGTGTTTCTCTGCGTGAGTTTCTGTGTATTCACTGCACAAGTTTGCATGTGTACATGTACATACAACATACAGTTTAACAGACTTGGGGGCAAGGGGGCAATGAGACTCCATGGTCAGATCATACATTGATCACTTCTTAAAGGAAAAATGCACTGATTGACTGTTATATCTTGTAAAACTCATATATATGTTGGTAAGAAACAGGGAAGGAGGACACTCTTCTATTGGCAATAAAAGAGTAATATTTAGCATGTTCGTTGATTTAATGTAGTCAAAGATAGAGAGCATTGCATAATTCTTTAATATTCTGTTTGAATATATTTATTGTATGTCGGTTTCCCACACAAAAATATGCTTCCTTTTTTATCCATCATCGACATGTTGCCATGAATATTCAGCTGAAATGTATTCCATGAGTTAATACATGTCCTTACAGTGACCCCTATACTAAAGAGGAGCTGATGAGAGCCTTATCATCCAGGTCATAGCCCAGATATAAGTAACACATACTTACATTCAGGGCACTTCCAACACTAAGGAAATGAGCCAGTTTTGAAGCACAGAGATACAAAGCTGGTGAATTCCTCCAAGAGAGAGACCGCATAAATGAATGAGAAGCACAATTCAAGTGTAGGATGAAAATGAATGCATGCTATTCCTGTGTCTGAGGTCAAGATTCTACAAACATCCCTCTCCCAAGAGCGCTGGGGAATGATGCTGAGTTCAAAGCTCCGTACCAGCTTCTTGTATAAATCCCGGTCTCCTTGATGTTGGTTTTATTTGAGAGTTGATTACCCTCTGACAGACTAGAATCTCTATGGAAGGGCACAAGGTCTTCTGGTTTTGATGGTCAGCCAAGGCATTTGTTTACAGACATGGTGATTCTTTTTAGGGCTTGGCTGCGTGCACCCTTGTGTGGCAAAGGAAAAATAACACTTTGGTGATGTGCGCTCATCTGGAGGTATGAATCAATATGATCTTCTGCTGTGCCGAACGTTTTCTTGTGACTCAGGCCCGTCTCTCCAGACACATCTGCAACCAGCACGTCCGTTGCATCTGCCATCTTTGAAGCCCAGCATTAACACTGAAGAATATCCCAGGATCTGACTCCCACACATTAACAGATGTACGACCACGCAGACACACAGCCAAGCGCAGACAGCGCTACAGTCAGCTTGTGTTAACAAAGTGCTTCCCACTCACAGGCCATTTTTTTTGATTCCTTTTGCTCTTTCATTGTGCTTCAATTGATGTATTATACTTACACTGCAAACATGCTTTGTGTAATCAATAGAAGATTCATGTGTTCTTCCAGCAAGTTGGGATCATTGTGATTTGACCTGCTCCATAAAAGCAAGCCAGCATGACAGTAAAAAAGAGGGCATGATGCTGTTTGACACAGAAGTAGCCACACAGCTAGTTATCCATAATTATTGTTTTTGACACAAGACAAAGATGCATGTTTTTCCTTGCTTTGACATTTGACCCCATGTGACCTTTACAGGGCAAAGACAGTGATTCAGTATGGCATCACGCCTGCAACTGCTTCCCCCTCCTCATGTCTACCATTTTTAAACCAAAGGTAGTGCATATATATAGGTCTTTAACATGGCTAAACCTGCTAAAACAGGCTATATCCTGTTCCCATTGCCAGTAGACGAGTTTCCCGTTCTGTTTTTTATTTAATTTAATTTATTTATTTATTTATTTTTTATGTGTGCTAGAAAACTGAGACTCAACTCATGTCTGAGCAGAAAGCCTCTGTATTCAGCTCTCAGTACTTCTATAGCTTCTAACTGAATCTCTGTGGTTTGAAGTTTAGTTTCTCTCCTTTGTTACTGTCGGTTATCTGCTTTATGTTAACTGTTTCATGCTTGCTCTCAGTTGTACAGGAGTCGTATTAAATTACTGCTGATGAAAACCCGGCATTTTCTGGTTTTGCTGCCTCGTAATTTAAGCTTTTAGGTAACAAAATAATGGGGAAACTTTTATTGTGAAGAATTCTTAGGAAATAAAAGGTTCATTCACCATTTACAGCTACTCGACTCAAAATGAAAAGGATGATGAAATTTGAATGAAATGAAATTTGCCATTTTCACCGTGTTGGTTGCCAACTCTAAGTTTTGATCTTGGACTTTGAAAACATTGATACCTAATGCTGCAATGCCGCCTGAAACAAACATCTAAAGGCAGGCTTATACCCACATTGTACTCTGCTGTGTTAGCAATGAGCTGACTCAAATCAAGTCAAGCCAAGCAGTACATGTATATGAAAAAATAGCAAAAGAGTTCCTGAAGTGACCAACTGAGGAGACAAGTCTTAATTTCCTCTGCTGACAAGGAGCGCAAATTCCTAGATATTCCTGCATTATCCTAGGATGAATACCCAGAAGTGAATGCTGATTGTACCCTTTCACACAAAATCCAGACGTTAGCCTGTGGGTTTTTCTTCAGTGTAAAAGGTGCTTTCGTCTTTCTCCAGTGTAAAAAGGTGCTTTCGTCTTTCACACCTTACCTTCCAGATTCCACAACGACGGTCGCATGCTGGACATCTTTCAGCGGCTCACGGCCAAGGAGGGGACATACTTCCTGCCTCAAGACCTGGAGTTGTCCAATCAGGAGCTGAGCTACATTGTCAAGAAGGCAGAGCAGTGGAGAGGCTTCAATGGCGAGAGGCGCAAGGTAAGCATCTCACCACACTGTACCCTCTGCTGTCTCTCTTCTCCTCAAACCCTTGGAGATTAATTGAGCTAATGGATGTTTTCTTAACGAGAGAATGAGCCAAAAGGTCACTGATACTAATCTGTTAGATTGGTCTGTGTGCAGAGCAGGAATCACAGTTGGTTGTTTGTAACCCCGGGAGGTTTCTGCTATGTTGCAGCAGGAAGGAAAGATTGTCTGGGGCAGGATGAGTGTGATACTGAGAGGAACATGTAATGGCAGCCATGATGATATCACACTGTTCATCAATACCACAATTTGGTCACTTTAACGAAGATATTACGTCCGAGAGGATGTATAGAATAGGCTCATTTTATATCATTACATTTTCTTTAGTTACATTTCAGAAAGCTGAGAATTCATCTCAGAGGTCTTTAGCTTCATTCTAATTAGTACAAGATAATTACCAAAACAGAAACTCGGCTAGCGGGCTGCCTGATTAGTCTGTGGAAACCAATTTCCAAAGATATTTCATTAAAGAAAGACTGCTCAATCAACACACATACTGGGGTGCATATGCACGTTACACCGGGCATCCTCTTAATGTGGACAACTTGATGTCATCATGGGGAATGCAGGAATCCAGTTCACATAAATGCATGTCCCCATGAAATTACTATCGCTGGGGAGAGGCTGTCGCGTGTTTGACAGCCCAGCGTAGGTCGATGGCGATGACACAGGGAAGGGCAGTGTATTAGCACCGAGCCTGCGCCCGATGTAGAATCTTTGCATAGTGATTGAAAATGTGACTTGTTGAGATAAGGGAAATGGAACACAGCGATCAAACTGCAGCCCCCTTTAATTTATTCTCTAGGATTTGTTAGTGGCACACATCGCTCGGTGTTCATTAACTCCCGTGCTCTTTGCTTGCACAAGTTCATACGGCTGTAACGGGGTAAAATGGAACCAGAAACTACAGTAGATTCTCTGTTTCTGGTGAAAGATGGACCGGCTGTTAAGAAATTTATGCACCAGTCTTGACTAATTAAAATATATGTTTTTTGAGGCTCAATGTAGTTCATATTTGTATGATTGCAAAAACCTAATCACAAGAAATCCATCTTCTCCTCTGTGAAACCCTGCATTGACAAATTAGGCAATACTTTGAAGGCCTACCCCCCAGAGTGTGAGTGGAAAATTCTCAAGAAGTGATTGACAGTGTTTCAACTAATATGTATTCATCGTTCGCTATCAATAAATATGGGATTTTGTCCACTGGAATTTGCCACACTTGTCACACAAATGGGAATAATGATTGCAGTTCATCAGCTGGTGTCTACACAAGTTTGTTTTGAACACTGTTTATGTGCTGTGCCACAAGCTTTATTGAACATTATGAGCCATAATAGAAATCTTAATAAGAATAGAATAGAAACCATCAGTCAATAGGTGACCCCACTTCCTGTTCTCTTGATTAAGAATCTTATCAAAACTGAGCTCATGAAAGAGACAGAAGATGATAAATATTGTTTATATTGTTGGTACTTGAAAACAACACATTTATCTTACTTGAAACTGTCTTAAAGCTGCATGATACAATCTTTATTTTCACTTTCACTTTATTTTCTACGACTAAAAGCCAGTCTGAGACTGACTCTTGCCCAGAAGCTTCTCGAGCAATCTCTCTTTTTCCTTTCTTATGCTTCCTCTGTCCTCTTTGGTCTTCACCTCTACCATGAGCCTAGCTATGTTGCCAGCTTGCCTGGCTCCATTTCTAGAACGACACCTGCACTGCTCCCGCCCGTGTACTCCCCCTCTCCCTGGGCCTGAAAACGTCCTCCTCCCAATGATCCAAAGCTCCTGTAATAGCAGTGTAAACTGCAACACTCCCCGAGTGGTCTGAAGTCCAAGTCTGAGCAGTACTGCTATGAGCTTAGTAGCTAATCGCAGCCACATTAAGTAGCAGTTTACTTTACATACACATATTATACAGAGATGCTGCATTGACCGCTTCAGATTGTTGTACAGCTGGGGGAGGTACTTCAATATTTCTGATCTACATGGAGTAAGAAAAGTTTGTTTTCTCTTTCTAACTTACTCCACATAGATGATGAACCCTTGAATATAACACAACACATTGAAATCTGTTGAGAAATTAACATTATAGTGCTTTTTATCCAGAAAAACAACAGCTCCCCATGTTTACATGTATTTCTGTCTGTCTATATGACTTAATTGTCCATGAGGAAACTCTGCAAATCTCCCGAGGAAGAGCAATGTATAAAATATGTTCCTATTTCAACAAAATCAATGATGAAGTTGGTAAAATGTGTCTTATGCTGAAATGCCTAATGCACTGTAGAGCCACCAGAGTTACATATGTAGTGTGAGAACAGGTGCATGTGGCACAGAGAGGGACTGACAGAGGCACCATTCACCCTATTAAAAGTCAGTGTAGCATTAAGATGGTTGTTTTAAACACACAATATTTGTGTTGTGTGTAACTACATACATAAAGAGTTACACTGTTTTTCTCCAAGTCCTGTTTCTTTACACCTGTCGTGTAAGCCTTAATGAATTGCATCCCTGCCTCCGAGAGGTGACTACACTACTGCTAATGGGATGGTGATGGACCTGTTTATTTGGAGAAAATTGAGCCTCCCCATGTTTGGAGACTTTGAAAGAAATTACACCCCCAAAGTTTGTGATTAAGAAAATGCTTCATTTAGCTGCTGATGGCCTCTTGCTGTGGTGGCACTGCTAAATCATCCTTGCATTACTGCATATCTCCCTCCACAGCAACAATTACAGCATACTTCATATTGGCCCTAATTTGGCGTTATTAAACTGATAAAATGCTAACACGTTAACACATTCTCCAGCATGATGAAAATTTAGGGTTATTGCATTTTATGATTTTTACATTATTCAAGCAGACCATTTTTCATCAAAATAAGATGGGCCTTGCCATTATTTCATAATTATTGTAACAATTCCTCCTGTGAAAAGGGTCACTTTCCTAACTCAGCAAAGACATATCCCTATTAGACTAATTTGCCTACATGCAAATTTTTGTCATTTTTCCCTCATTAACTATTTATCATAGACAGGAAAAAAATATATTCATGAAGGCGAGCAAAGGAGCAGCCCGACAGAGCTGAAACTAATATTTTGCAACTCTAATGATTTTTTGCATCCTTAATTAGATAGAATAAGGTTGATATGATTAGGTCAGGATGTAGTGTTTTTCATTAAAAATACATTTCAGAAACTGTATTCCAAATGTGCCCTTGCAATTAAATAATGAATCCGACGCATTCCTTATTACGGACCCAATTAATATCAGAGGCAAGGGCGTAATTTTAATAACAGTGGGCCACGAGGCCTTCATTAGCTGAGTGAGAGAATGGAGGGATGAGGAGAAGGAAAACAAGGCACTCACAGGAACAGCAGCAGCCTGATATTGAGCCAATTTTAGAAAGTTATTGAACAGCACACTCTTAAAAGGATAAAGTATGACATTTCCAGCAAATCAGATCTGGGGCAAACAGGAATTGCAAGTACCTCTTGTTTGTTTTAGCCTAATTTGATACCAGCTGTGTGTCAGGTACCAGACAGGGCAAATGGAAAAGGAAAATCATTAAGAGAATCACAAGTGAAAGTCTTTTAAGGTGAATCTATTACTTAAATTTAGGTTATAACTTAGAGCAGCAATTTTAATACTAGAGGACTAGTGTGTAGGATTAAGTGACATTTAGCAGAAAATTGCAAACAACTCTTCTCATTCTCTCCTACCCAACCATCTATGGGAATTAACAGTGGCCACAAAACTTGTGCAAAACATGAAAGGCATCGAGAGTCACTGTTTGGTTTGTCCATTCTGGGCTACTTTCGAAACATGGCAGTGCAACATGGCGACCTCCGTGGAGGAGGACCCACGCCCTCTGTAGATATAAACGGAAACAGCAAAACAAACCTAATGAAAACACAATTATTCTTATTTTCAGGTGATTAAACACTAATGAAATTATACCTATGAATATTATATTACATTTCTGCTGTACTCTGCCAATAGATCCCCATCAAGCTTACACACTAACCTTTAAGCTCTACTGGATCAGTTTGTTGCTTGACTGCGCAGCAGTCAGGAAACCTTTAAGAGAAACAAGCTTTAAAACTTGTCAGCCAGTTTGCACTCTGCTTGACCAACCAGAGTTTCACAGTTGTTTAAGTCATCATTAAGTCATCTGAATTGTTTTAATTTTAGTCTGGTAATAGTTGGCTAAATGCGATGAGATTCAAAATCTACTGTAGATTTAGTTGACTAAAATCTAACAGGCTTAGTTAAAGTGTAACGCATATGTTGTATGTTTAATATTAAGAATGCTACATTTCTTCAATTGTGCATTCCTCTTTTTTCTACATATATGATTGAGGACAGTGAAACCAGTCAAATGATCTTTAGATTTACAATCTAGGTCTTTTTTTGTACATCACATTTTGCAAAATCACACCAGCATGGTTTAGCTGATTTAAAAAAAAAAGATTAGATTGAAAAAAAAAATATTCAAAGCTATATGTGATATTACAGCATTAAAATGACTACTACAAATGCTAGACATACCTGTATGTTAGATATCTTTTGTTGAGTTGTGTACTTACATTATCCCAGATGTTTCAAACAATGTTCAAACACAGAGAAAAACACAACACTCTAACACACAAAGAGACTAGTTTTGATTAGATCCCTTCCCAACTTGTCCCCCCAACACTTCTCTCATCTCGTTTTTATTCATTGATGGTGTAAGTATATTTCGTCATAGTTTTTGTCATCTTAAATCACTTTTTATTTAGTTATCATGCTGTTTCCTTCAGTGAAAAAATGAAAACCATGATATAAATTAGTCATCAACAAAATTACCACTCCTGCAATATCAACTATGATGGGAAAACACTGGTTGCACAAGCAGACTACTCATCATTCTTGCACAAAAACATTGAACAGACTTTAATTTAAGCTGTACATAAGAGTCACCATTAACGGAGAAATGTATTTGCAGAGCATCAGAGTTTTCCCCAATACTGTGTTTTACCATGACTTTACTATTGTTTATGCTAGGCAGGAACACAAAAAAGGCCAAAGTTTAAAGCAAGCAAAAACAAAATGCAAGATGATTATAATCAATTAGGTCTAAACTACTTTTCTGGATGTGCTGTGCTGTAACTTAGAACTCAGCAAAATCTCTCTGACGCTGTATCTCCCTCAAGCACTGAAACAATAAAAAAAGAATCCACATTCAATAACCAACCTGCAAATGGCCTATTATTATCAAACTTGTAATTTTCACAAGGCAGTCATAAAACATAATCTAATTTTTACTTTCTCACCAATTAACTTTATATTATAGATTCCTCCATGCCATATGATCATTTGAGTTGCTTCAAGGTTTAAATATTACTCTCGGGTTAAGATGTCAGCAGTGGAGCTTACTGGCTAAGCAGAGGGGGTGAATGAGTCAAGGACCTATCTACCTGTGTGCTCTTTAATTTGATCACAGGAAGGAAGGAAAAAGAATGAGTTTCCGTCAAAGATCATTAGCCCCGAGTGTTGTGGATAACAGCTGAGAGAGGGGGGTGTTAGCTCACCCATTATGGCATTTTTCATAATTGAAATTCTTTAAGACTTACCTCATACTTTTTGTATCACACTGCTAATTACACATGTAGCAGACATCACAGTTTTTACACTTAGTGTGCTGTTGTTTCATTCTTGCTTCAGCCGCAAAGGAAATTGTTTGGAGATTATAGTTGTGGTATTTTATTTTAATTCTTTATGGTGAAGTGTGCTTGATTGGGTTGTCACTTGGCACCTCTCCTAGAATACAATCAAAGAAAAGTATTTGTCTTTGCATTCATGTAGCATGTTGATGGTATGTCTTTCTAAAAAACAGACTTACAGATCATTACTGTCAAAAACATTACAGCCAAAGTCAACTCTCAAGAGCAAACTGTCAGTAAAGCTTAATTTAAGTGAACTATGACTGTTATTGTTTTTAAGCAAAGATAGTAGAATAAGTGGACAGTGAAGCCAATACATAGGTAGATTAAACCTGCACTCCTTCTAATGGCCAACAGGTGAAGGCTCAGCTGGTTGCAAAAAGAAGTCCAATTTTATGGAGTCTTATGAGAAAATGAGCCTATTTCTCAATTGATTTATTACCACAGTAAACTGTTTCCTGTTTGGTTTCAGTCACTAGTTTCAAGTCTTCTTCAATACAACATTATGTCCATTTTGCAAATTATGTTATGCTTTAGGGCAGGGCTACTGGGGTCTCCTACCATGTGGGACATTCTCAGTGAGTCTGTTCAATGCAACAAAATGACTCAGGCAACTCAGATCAACCTGTCAAACTAGACAGTCAGAAATTTCTTGCTTAAAAATAGATTCAGAAACATAATTTAGTGTAATTTTTAGTTGTAATACAAGAAACATCCTTAATAAATCCATTGAAAGATAGCAATCAAGCGTGCACCATTGTGTTTCTGGCTTCCAAGAGACTCCCGAAAACTCACATGAAACTGTAAAACTAGCCAGTGGAGATCAAATATGGATCAAGATTCTGTTACTACATAGCCTACTCTGGCTTAAAATTTTTACAGTTGTAATACAAGAAAGATTGCTATCAGGCAGGCTGCCATTATTTCACCCTGAGCAGATGAGTGAAACCGAGCACCTTCCAAGTCATGGTACCGTACATCACCCACCAGCTCCACGCTCTCATTCTCTTGTTGGTACTGCACCTGCTCTGGTTGCAAAAAACAAGACGGCAACACCTGGAATGCCAAACTCAAGGCCTCAAAACGACGTGGTGGCTCTGTCCACCAATTATTCTATTGTCTATGTTTTTAAGATGGTTTAGCATTGGATGCTAACAAAATCTGTGAAATAAGCTAATCAAAAGTAGACAGGTGTTGACAGAAGTCTGCAGCCGACACTGCAGATTAGTCTTAGACACTTAGAAGCAAATTTGTGCAAAATGAAACAAACAAAAATCTTCACTTTCCTAGTGCTTTTAGTGCTATCATGCTCTGAGCTAGTGAGTGTGCTAGCATGCTCCACATCATAGTAGTGGTTCAGTAATGAGCCCCATTAATTATGTAAAGGCAGTGATGCAGATGGACCTAATTAATTGTCTCCCGTCACCCCCTTGATTACTGTACCTGGAAGGGAGGTGTTAATTTCTGTAATACTTAAGCAGGTACGCAAACTGTTTTGTCAGAGCCACCGCTATGACAGTGACAGAGTAGAGCGCCAGCTTACCCGCTGCAAAGCTCTTTTCCTGTTAATTCACCAAAAGGAAACTTTCCCAGTGGTGGTGGTGACATTGTGATAATTGAAGGAGAGAGGGAGAGATTAAAAGAAGTGGGGAAGGAAGGAGGGAGGAGAGACGGGGGCTTGTGTGGTGGCCCTGGAGATGTTTTCGCAACCTGATTGCATCAACATTTGCGTACCTTCGTGCCGTTTGTCTCCGTATGTCTAGGTAATGGGTTACCAGCGGGCGAGTTTAGGAACACCCAAGGTGCTTTGCAACAGCAGCGAGGTTGGTGGGGAGCAAACCTGTTGAGAGTCAAGCAGCACAGATTGGAGTGGTAATGATAACCTGAGTCTGCAAGGCTGGCTGTTAATCATATAAGATGTGTTTTCCATCTTAACTATACAGTTTTGACATGATGCTTCTTCCTGACCAGAGAAATTCCAGGACTTTTTTTCCTACCAATTACCTGGTGACAAAAAAAGAAAAACTGTAGCTTTAATCTCATTGCAAAAGTTAATTTCAGAAATTTTCTATATTGCCTTGCCTTTCAGGCAAACTTATATGACTGAATAGACTGAATAGCCTTAGGAAGGCGCACCTCTCCCACCCTATTTACTATAATTTTATATGTAGCACTATAAAAGAGGAGTTTTGATCTCATAAAATCTTCATGTCTTCTAAATTCTCTAGTATAAAGCAATTCGGTTGACACTCCAGACAACAATACATACAATATTCATAAAAGGGATATTTTATGTGGGTTTGTATGAGGTACTTGATTGTCAGTGTATTAACTACAATAGATGCCAGTCAGCATGCCTGCAGTTAGGAGAAGCAGAGAGGGGCACAAGCTTGGAAGCTAAGCAATTAATTGTTGTGGACGGGGTAAGCAACAAATGGTATATTAGCCATTTAAAAAACACCTAAAACAAAAAGTCAATATCAGCTTTAAGTCTGCTTCACTTTGCTGTCAGCCAGTCTTTTCTGACAGGAAATCTTTGTAATATAATCCAAATGTTGCTCTTTAGGAAAAATCAGTAATTTGACCTTGCAGAACGCAGGAGTTGACTACCACTGTTTCGATCTGTTTGTTGTGTTGCGTAACTGTGTGATTTTGGTGAATCCAAACTACACTTTTGAAACACTGAAGGCACACAGTAGCACAAGCAAACTAGCAGATAAAGGCAGTGGTAGACTAGCAATTAAGACCTGGTGTTTCTGCAAGGAAAATTACCAAGTTGAACACTTCAACTAGTATTGATTTCTTTTTGATGGACCATTTTTTTGCCTTTTTCTTTTTTTTTTTGCTGACCCTGTCCACAGCAGTGCATAGCTTAGATTCTGTGCTGGTACCCCTCTCAGCTTCTCCTAAGAGAGGGCATGCCCACCAGCATCTACTGTAGCTAATACACTGACTATAGATAAATACCTCATACACCCCCTCATCAAATCATCAGAACTACCCGTTTAAGCAGCACTTCACTTGCTTTATTCATCAGTGTTGCTGTGAAAATAGTACAGTAAAGTGAGTATGAGGCCACCTGAGATGAAAATCTGAACTCGAGTAAAGAAAGAAGAAGCGTTGGAGAGGAAGGCGGACAGAGAGAGCAGCAGGCCGTGACAGGATACACAGGAACCGCTGTCACACAACAATAGAACCCTCAGCTCCTGAACAGGAACTCATAACAGCAACACAGGAACACCAGGAGAGGACGGGAGGAGCTGAGTGCTCCAGTAGCACGGGAGGGGTCGTCTAGAGTCAGAGGGCAACTACTGGTCTATGGTGTGTGTGTGTGTGTGTGTGCATGTGTGTAAG
>JAJHUR010073555.1:0-13233 GCA_027495735.1 Lutjanus campechanus
GTATCTGTATAGTTCAATGTTAAGGGACAATAAATATTGTCAAAATGTTTTTGTACTTTTTTATTTGATTTGATAGTCAGATTTTGATTACTTACAGACGTTGAAACAACTACTAGGCTACTTCAGTATATATCACACTAAATCATAACGCAAGTTAGACATTATGATGTTTCGGACCTTTGCTTTCGGAAATTTTCTCTATCTGGACCTCTTTGAATTTTAATTGAATACCCCTGTACTAGACTATAGGTGACATATAGTGCAAGACATATGTAATAAAAAGACATAGATTTTGACCTCCTGGGAACTTTAAACCACTGATATTTTAGTTATAAGACACTACTTGCAGCCATTTGTCCATTTAGCCACGAGGGTGCAGCATCGTAAATAAATCAAGGCTTCTTTATGACTTGAATTTAAATCAGCTCACTACTTTCACTGCAAGCTCCGCAGATGTCCAGATGTGTGTGTCTTTGCTTGAGTGGGTCCGAGGTTCACTGTGGTTGTCTTCCCTGCAGTGCTAAATGACTGACAAACTCTATTACACCAAAGAGGTGAGAGGATCTCAAATGCATAATTGAACATTAATTAACTACTGGAGTTACTATAACTAATGATAAGAATGATTGCACATCTAATGAAACTGGCCATTTGCATACTAAAACACTCTTCTGTTCTCTCGCTCTCCATCTCCTGCCTGTCTCCCTTATCTTTGTTCTTTGTTTCTTTCATTTCCTTTTCTCTCCTTCCCTGAGGATAGCGTAACTTCCACCAGTTTCTCCTCTTCCCAGCACTGCGTGGGTCCTCCTCGTGTCATGGAGCACCAGAGGCAGCCAGAGGGCATGTATTTTTCATACTTGTCTGACCTCTATTTTGGTGGTCTGAGAGGCATGCAGAGAAGGATTCCTTGCTTGACCAGCGGCTCCATTTCCCCCCTCATTGTGCTCGACAGGGTGCTGCCATATTCTCCCGGCCTCCCACCACCCAGGAGCTCCAGTCTACCACCTTTAGCAGCTTTTCCAGGGGACTTAAAAAAAAAAAAAACAAGAGTGGACTCAAGCTGGGAGCCAGCCAGCTAAAGAGATCAACACCAACATGCTTGCAGGTCTCTGCACATGCATGCCACACTCAACCTGGAGGCATTACACACACATACACACACAAAGACATAGTCTGTACTTCTCCTCACTCTTCTCTTCTATCTCCTTTTCGTCCTGCCAACCCTCTGAATATCCCTTCACCTCTGCTCTCCTCCCCATCCCCCCATGCTCTATTGATCATTCGCCTCACAAGTCCGAGCAATGAGTTATTCAGTCAATATTCACAGCAGTGCCCACGCAGAGGCTGAATGAGAAGTGTTTGGATAAAAAGTACAAAAAAGTACAAGATAGCGTGCTACCTACAGCATGCCCACTGTCTCAGACAGGTAAAATAGATGTCACACTGCTTCTGTGGGCAAAAGTACACACTACTGTATGTCAGCCTCTGATCTTCTGAGTTTCCTATGCTGTCTTTGGTCACCTCGGTCAAAGGAACATTTTTAATGAGACACCCATGTGATGAGACGCATGATGGTTGTGATGGTGTTGTTTGTCCTGAGCTTGTTCACATCAAACTGAATGGAATTGATGCCAGTCGATATTTTCACTCTCAAATATTATGCGTACAGTGCAGTGAAAGGATGAATAGCAGCACTTTTTTCTCCTGATGAATCACACTGATAAGGGGAATCAAGGTAAAAGCCATTAATGCTCATCGATTTATAAAAGAACATCTTCTCATCAAAGACAAGCTGATGAGTTAGAGGACTTTTAGGCCGAGATAAAACTGCAAAACACAATATGTCCTCCAAATGTAATGACAAAATAGGCCTACGTCATTTGGAAATGTACTTTAAAATGAGATATATTAGAGTTTTCTGATCTGATGCCACCATTGGCAGGATGATGTAATTTCTCTGTGCATACCAAAACCTGTCATCACAAAGGTTAGGAACATATCAGGCTTTAGGGTCAAATGAACCTTTGTCACCCTGGTTACAATAATCAACACTTGGTTAACACTACGTTAATGGAATGGCTGTGGTCTTGGTTAAAAGAAACCAGTGCTGACAGTTTTAAATGGGAAATGTCGACTCCCGTGTTAAAGGTATCACTCAGATTGTCTGAAGTGGGGCGTTATGAGATGCTTATTGATAGTTATTGTAGTACCTACAGTAGATGGTGATCGACGTGTCCCTAGTTTGGTGAAGCAGACAGGAGCATCAGCATGGAAGCTAAGCCATGTACTGCTGTAGACAGGATCAGCTGCCCATGTCAGTTTAAGTGTACGCTATGTTTAGAATATTTTCACTGCATTACCTTGCCACCAGATAGCCTTTTCTGATGGAAAACTGCTGTTATATAAGCAAGTTTGGCTCTCTCGCGATCACCCAGACTTCTTTTACAAAATCAATAATCTACCTAGCAGAACACGGGAGGTGCTGGTCTGCTGCTGCCTTGACCAAAACAACTGAAGGTGATCAACTGATCGAAGCAGCTACAGACCAGCACTAAGGAGAGAAGAATTTTACTGAGAAGTAAAATGCCTGACTTTGCCAATGGAACCTGGTTTGGAGTGGGGAGAGTAATATTTGGCATGTGTAATGGTGGTCTCCCATCAGAAAAGGCTGTTCAATGCGAGGTAAAGCAGTGGAAAAACATTCAGCAAACACTTAAACTAATAAAGATTTTTTTGGATAGGCCTTTTGTTTAAGTGACTAAAATACTTTGTACATGTTGCTGCTGACACTGTTCACCAGTATTCCTGCTGCTTCCCCAAACTGGAGACGTGCTGACTGCCATCTACTGTAATACAATGACTGTCGATAACTACCTCAAAGAGGCCCATTTCAATTAAAAGGAACTATTCATTTAAAGTCCGATGTTTTATTGACCCATCCATCCTGCCATTTGTTGTTTGTGATGATTAAGTCTCCAGAATTCCTCCAATGCTCCGATCATGATTCTTTCAAAATACACGTTGATTTGGGTCACTTGCTGACTCTCACTGATTCTGTTGCTTTTCTTGGGAGAAAAAGTCTCACAAAGAGTGGGTGAAAGAAAGGGTTAATACTGACAGTCCGTTTCACACAGGCTATTATTTGTGATTGCAGTAATTGTCACACTTTGCTTGTTATCTGCTTTGGCAATGTAAGCCAAACAACAAATAAAACCCTTTGGGTGAACTGGTGCATGTACCACTTTAATGAGCACCTTGTTTGCTCTGCCCACAAAAGTCTGCGTCCTTACTCATAATGAAGTATCTCCTGCTTCATTGTCATCTTAGATCATGCTCAAAGGGTTGTAATATTTACCAAACCACAGTGTTCCTCATTTCATCTGATGGCTGCGCACGGTCTCGGCACAGCAGGTCCAGAATCTCTGCCTCAGACTGCACTAGCAATGTATTATGAGACCTCGGGAAAATTCATTCAATTCAGTCCCCCAATCCCTTAATTACAAATGCAGCTCTGTGATGTGCCAGCAATAACCTGCCTGACTTCTTGTCTCAATGACAAACACAAACAGTATCTTTGATGGAGTCTAATTATGTACATATACACACATATCCCCTGCACTGAAACTGCTCTTTCTGTTTATCTTTCAATCTATTCAGTATGCTATTTTGCCATTAAGAAACCTAACACGTCAGTTATAATCTAATTAGCTTCATGATAACCGAGTGAGAGAGGCAACAATAACAGAGAAATAAGATTGTGTGGAGAAAGAGCAGTTTCAGCCTGGATGGCCCTGTAGAAACAGATGACAGCCGTAATCAATGTGGACACCCTGAGAATCCCTGCTATTAACTATCTCATAAACAAATCCTCGGATGGAATACCAATTTAGACAGTCGGCTGAAAACGCTCAACCACGGCATCGGAGACATCATTTGTCATGAAGGTTATATGAATTGTATGAGATTGCTTCAGGTTTTACCGAGCCCCTGAGAAAAGAAGTTTTAGAGACAAAACTTTACAACAGACATATTCCAGAGCTGACTGGTTATAGTCAGCAGTTTGATGGCTTTCTGCATTGTTAGTCAGTTTGGTTTGCTGTAGTCTAAAGTTTTACAGTCTTATCAGTTTGTTTTACAGGGATTTTTCCCCCTAATCCTTTAGCCTCTCCTTTGGCTTAAATTGCTTGTTGAGTTTCACATTTGAAAATACCATCACCTGTTGGGTTTAATATACTTAGTAGCCCCAGTGGTTAAATGTCTGTATATTTGTGCTTCAGTGAGCCTGCTAACACTGTAGTTACACAGCCGTCATAAATGGCAAAAAATACCCAACACAGTTTCCCAAGGTAACATCTTTAAATGACTTGTGTTCTATCAAACTGTCATGTTATTATTAGACCATATTCACTCTATTCTCTTCATGCAAAACTCGTTATAGGCTTGCTCTACTTTAAAGTTAATGGCCACAAAGGCAGATGGGAAATGGGTACTTTTAAAAAAAAGTGCCTATTTTTAGTGCTTTGCAAGAGAAATAAAACTTTAGCTGACCAAAGAGGAGGTGGTGTGTTATGGCCCAGATTACGACAATAACAACAGCACCAAGAACAATAGGATGTGTTGTTTTTAATACATGTTTACAAGCTATACAGAGCAGACAGGAACTGTTTTCTTATAGCTATATACAGTTGATGTAGCTCGTCCTTGTGGAATAGTGCACATTTCCGTGGGGGGTTTTCTAAATGCATTAAAGTGTCAAAGCGTCTTTATTCTTCAAACAGTAAGGCAGAGTTTGTTCTGTCAAGGCCATGCAAATTGTTTTTCTACAAATCACTTCTCATTAAACACCTGAAAATAACGCACTTTTAAAGAGGATTTCCAGTTGAGAGGACAACCAGTGTATCATCTGTCTGACAGACCCACTTCTCTGGGTGGCTGTTATCAGGACAACTGGTGAAAAATAACAAATAACATTTACTCAAGTACTATTTTGAAGGACTTTATTTGATTATTCCCATTTCATTCTACTTCATACTTCAGCTCCATTACATTGTAGAGGGAAGTAGTTTATACTCTTATCTGACAGCTGGAATTAGTACTGGCTACTATTTTTCAGATTTAGATTTGACAGAAAAAACATACAATAAGTTTAAGTACATCACATTGTTAAAGATTAAACCATTACTTTCAAGCCTTTTTGCTTTGTGATCTCTTGCTGGTTAGGGCCTCTCATGTCTCAGATGTATGTGAGCTGTTAGCAGTTTCAACAAATATACAAATATTCCCTCCGAAGTTCTCACATGGTTTCATTTCAATAACTGCTTGAGGCACACAGAGGTAAATTTAAGCACCAGTGTGTAGGATTGAGTGCCACATAGTGGTGAGCTTGCAGATCGCAAACGTATTCTCCAAGTTCGTAGGAAAACCCATGGTGGCAAAATGCGAAAGGCCATACTAGAGCCAGTGTTTGGTTTGTCTGTGAATACTGTAGATACAGGGTGGACTTCTAGGGTGACCAAAAGACAACAATTCTTATTTTCAGATGATTATGCACTAATCAAAACATACTTCTGAATATCATATTATATTTTTGACGTATTTCGCCAATAAATGCCTGTAACTCTTACACACTGGACCTTTAAACCAATATTTTAAAATAAATCAAACATAAGAGAAAAGTTCAAAAACTGAGAACAAATTGCTGTACCTGAACTTTCCCCCCATTAATCATCTCATGACCCCTCATATTTATCTTGTGATCCTTCGGATGGGCCGACTCTTTGGTGGGGAACCACTAGATGAGAAAAGCAAACTTTATATAAAATAAACCTCAACCAGCTACAACAGTAAAATGCTGGTCACAGATTGATGCATCAGTATTAAGAATCTAACAATGTCATAATATCAGTCAACAGCACACTTTTTTGTAGAACCACTTTTACTGTTGATACTTAAAGTATATTTTGCTGATAATACTTGAATATTTTTTCTTAAGTTGGATTACTTTTGCTGTAATGGAGTATTTTTACATTCTGCATCTTACATCACTGGAGATACTTGCACCTGTCAGAAAAGAGAATAGCCTACAGGTCTTTATTTTCAATATTACTTCCTTGCATATGTATCTCCTACTTTCCTACAGGGCATGATTAAATGTTGATTCCATTTATTATTCAGTCAACTAGGGGAGAGTACTTGTGATAGTATGACATGCACGTATATATATATACAGTATATATATTTAAACACTAACCACATCCCATGCTCATGAAAAAATCTGTAATTTTCATGTTCATTTCACTCCATTTTCCTTCCTTTGGGGCATTTCTCTTTTTAATGTGCTCCCTCTCAGCTCCACCTTTTCTCTTTCACTCGTTCTGTCTTTCACCTGCACAGTCCATTTCACCATCATACCATACCATTAAAAGCAGGTCATGGGGGCTGACGGTCTACAGTTTTGAATGACTGTAGCTGCTCTGTGTTGTTTTTATTTTGATTTACACATTTTGTTTTGCATTTTTTAACACTAGCCTCTCACCCCAGCTAAACAACTGTGCAGGAATTCTCCCTGTGTTCCCAATTCCCAGTCTGGGCCTGGTTGTCTTTACTCTGGCCTGAAGCAGATACTGTAGAATGTCTGTATGGGTGTGTTTTTATCTGTGTTTTGGTTCTCTAGCATTGCTTTCTTTCTGACAGCGTGATTGTGGACACTTGCCAAATGAAGTAGTTTTGGCAGGTTCCTATGTTTAAATCTCTGGTGTGGGGTTTGAATTAGATTTCAAAGGTTTTCAAATTATACACGCAGCGGTCAGGGTTAAAGTCCAAGTGATGTAGTAATGTAGTCAGTGGAGGATGTGAGTGCCATTGAATCTTCACACATTTGTGCACAGTAACATGTGCACAGAGCCATCAAAATGAATATGCATGTGCTTATGCAAGGATGACTTCAGCCGGATTTTGACACTTGAGTCTCAATCATTTATATCATTCTTCAACATTCGACCTGAATGTTGTTGCAATTTCTGACTTGACTTGAACTCTGGTGAATAGTTAGAGTATTTCATGCATTGGTAAGACATTTTAATATTCTTGATTAATTTTGTTTTTTACCTAATCTACATCAGAGTGGGCACCTGCCATCGGTATAATTAGCCATTAATGCTTGCCTTGACCTTGTGACACTGCTGCTCTGGATGCTTGGATGTTATGAATTACTGGATGCTTGTTAATTTTGTTCAATCAATGATTCACCATGAGATTGATTTTAATAGTCAAATATCTTTTTTCCATTTTAATGGCAAAGGGCAGCAAGTTGCTAATTTGAATCAATTCATGAAAAAAGGTTAACCTTTTAGTTAGAAGATTTAATGTTGCTACTATTCAATGGCTAACTTTCCATATTTCAGTTGTTTGTTTATTTACTGAGATTACATTACTTCAACTCAGGCCTGGGCACTAAAGCAATAGTGATATGTATTGGCAAAACTTTATCAATACCAATAAGAAAACCGTTAAATGCTCTGTAACAAATGTGCCCTGAATCATAAACATCCTATCATATCCATTGATAATGGAGCATACTAAGAGCAATACGCAAACAGCCAATCATTTGTGTGCTTTTTGTCAGAACACCCAGAAGGCTGTCTTCTAGAAAAGTTTTAGGAAGTCAGGAGACATATTATAAAAAGCAGCAGAGTCCAAATCTGGGGTTACACATTCCACTTATTTAGAGACTTATTCATTTTAGACTTAGTTGACTTATCATCTTCAGTAATTTTTTTTCTGTTTTCTATTGCAGTTTGGTTAGGTTTAGGCAACAAAACTACTTGGTTTATGATAAGATTGTGGTTTGGGTTCATATTAAAAAGTTCTCTCTGGCAGAAAGATTTGAAGGCTAACTTCTCCCATGTGCACATGTGACAAAACAATAGAAACAAGAGTAAGGTGCAAGAGAATGAGTGAAGACCTTGAAGAGATCGCTATAAAAAAAATGCTATAAAAATAAAAAAGGACAGGTCAGGTATAGCAGTTTTTTAAGTCTATCACCTATGTGTCTTGATAAAAAAAGATTATATTCAAAATAATGTGGTTGAATTTAAGTTTTTCTCATTATTAAAAATACATCATTAAATATTATCAGTAATTACTGATATTGACCAGCCCTACTTTAACTGCTGTGAAATGTTTGCCCTCTTTGCCTTTTCCTGAACTAAATCTATTCAGTTTCTGCATCTTCTTATTAATGTTCTATATTTGTCTGCAGGTGTTTGCTCCTTCATTTCAAAAATAGAATGCTGTGCTTTAAAGTAATCACAATGATGGTTCTCTTACACCCTTATAACTATAAAAAAAATGCAGTTAATATTTAGTAAAACTTGTGGAAATTGCCATATTCGTGGTATGTTAAAATCATTATGGAGACTTTAGCTTGATCTTCACACTGTAGACCTGACACTTGACCCTGACATGGACTGGCATTTGGTGACTCAGGAAACATCTGTAGTCCCAACAAATAGTTGAGAGCCTCGCTAGCCGAGCGAATCGGCGTTACCGCCCAGGCAGGCAGGCAGGCGAAGGCGTGAAGCAGTGAGACCACAGGCTGCCAGACATCATTATCTCTCTCAGCAGTCCCCCACACACTCTCGAACTGGGTTAGACTTATGGATTTGGGGGGAGAAAGACATCCGCAAAACAACAACAACAAAAATAACAACAGTGCCAGAGTTTGCAAATGGTGTGGGACCCCCATCTCTGGAACCACATGTGCCTGTGTAGACTTACAGGATCCATTCCCGCCAGGATGCTGACGGGATTTTCCTTCTATCACACTGTTTCCATTTTACCGTTCACGTAGAACAAAGACTTGTCGAAGGTGGTCTGCCCACTACTTTGTCAACAAAACATAGAGAAAGGGAATAATGAAAAGAAAAGCTACCTTATAGAAGAAATTGTACAGAACTTGCAGAGGCGTAGTCATATGGCACAGGCCACTGCAACTTGAAAAATCTACTATTGGATATTGCTTTTTTCTTCCCTCTATATCCACATCTCCATCATTTTATTGGAACAAAGCTATTTAAACTTAGACAGGAGCTTCTACTTCAGTTACTTTGTTAGCAGTCTGAACCTTGAGGGCTCCACTTCAGATTCACAAGAAGAAAGTGAAGGGAAGCTTTCAGTTTTCAGCCCAGCTCTGTAAAGCAGCCAGTTGCAGGATTAGTGTGAACAAATCACTCACCTTTAATGCAAAGAGACAAAAGAGGCAAATAAGCCCAACCCAAGTTGTTCAGCTTCCAGGTGCAGGAAACAGATGTATTTGATGAAACATGTCTGCAGTGCTGACAAACTGACACAGTAATTGATAAAGACACATAAATAGAATGTCTTTCAATCAGCGCAAGACTGTAATCAAACTGAGATGTTGTCAACCCGAGCATCTCTATCCATCACACTACAGGCTTATCAGCAGTGGGAGACATTATTCTTTTCTCTGAAATTGGATTACATCCCAAAGCAAATGTATCGCTGCTATCTGTGCGCACACATATGGAGAGATTTACCAACCCACGACCTGTATATACTTTGATAGCATGTACAAACATCAACATGACTATCACACATGAGAGCCTACCACCTACTAGAAAACTAGTATCTGTATCTGTAAATGGTTATTTCACAAAAAATATCAGTACTAAAGGAAGAGGGCGGGACCTATACATAAAGTCAATTTTATGCCACTTACACCCCTCATACAAACTGCTCATCAAATAAAAAATAACAATATGCTACCTAAATTTATGTTGAAAATAAGGCATGATTTGAGGAAGATGTTTTAACAGTTGGAAAATACAAGTCAGAATTTTATTGGGCTGTGTTCAGTCTCTCTTTAAAAACTGGAGGTTGTGTACCCTATATAACTGGGGTAGCCACAGATGAATGTAAAGTTGGTCTGAAGCGTCCATGATTTGAAGACTCATATAACATATGTAGTGAAGACTTTGAAGGAATTTATTTAAAAGATATTAAGTGTATTTTTTTGGCAAAATGGAAGTAATCACTCTACTATACTATTTTTACAGTGGAGTACAGAGGACTGATAGAGAGCTGAACATTACAGTAAAGTTGACCTTTGGACATTTTGGATATAATTGTCATCACTTCATAATTTTATCCAATTAGGTGTCCAGTGAAATTTAGTCATAATTAGTGTAAGAATTCTTGAGTTATGGCCAAAATTGACAAAATGTGACCTTAACCTTTGCCCACCAAAATCTATTCATCCTCGACTCCAAGTTGATATTTATGCCAAATTTGAATAAAATACCTTCAGGTGTTCCTGAGGACAACTCAAAAACATTGTGGCCTAACCCTCACTGGCACAGAGGAATAACAGCAAGAAAGCTATTGACAAAAAATATGAAAACTTCTCTTGACCAGTTTGCCCTCACTTTTAAGATCGCTTCTGCATACAGTGCAATGTACATTAGGTATGCTGCCACCATTGCAAAGTTTCCGCTGATTGTGGTAGTGTGTGAAAAGGTGGTGAGACATTTGTGGCAAATTGTGACAACTATTCATGCAGAAATTCAGATGCTGTTTGCATCTTCTGCCTCCACAGCCCTTATGTACTTCGCACCACAGTTAATATTGTAAGTCAGACTTGGCCCCTTGGGTCATTTAAAAAACAATGTGGTATTTAGATGATGACAAAATCTGGAACACCATTAGCCAAAACATCTAGACTGACACAAATGATAATGAGTACTGATTGGATGGTTCTTACCTGAGGGGTTGAGCAGCCGCCAGGTGATTACGGGGTCCGGCCTGCCACTGGCCAAACAACTGAGTGTCACGTTACTGCCCTCATTCACTGTGATGTCTTCTGACACCTTGTAGATGTTGGCTGGAACTGGAGGCACAAGAGAAACGACAAAGAGGTTAATAAGACTTCTATCATTTATGAGTATGAAGAGCAAATGTAGCTTGTTTTATCTCACACAGATCAACACAAGTGAATTGTTTTGTTCATCTTTTTGTAAAATTCATTTTCACTCAACAGAATAACTGAGACCTTTCCACACTAGTCTACCATGCCAGCTGCTTTGCTCCCATAACCTCCTTGGCCATCTCTTCACTATTGGCAATAAACAAGAGGTTAAATGCAAACACAAGCTGACCTTGATTCTCTCAGTGAAAGGAGAAGTTTAGAAAAGCTTTGGAGAACATTTTTTCCTGCTGCTATAGCCCTCAGAGGTACTTACAGTAAACTTTCTCAACCCAGGATCCAAATATGCAATTTAATCTCCTGCCCCGGGACCTGAGCTCATGAAAACAGATTGCTTCTCTTGTCATACCGGGACCCACCAGACACTTGGCACCGATTCTGGGTTCAGACACATACTTTCAGAAAAGTAGGCTTTAATATACGAAGCAACATTTAAAGGTGAAATGAAGACTCTTTTTATGTGTGTGTGCGCGTATGTGACACTGATGTTCAAAGTAACACAGAGCTATTTCATCTCGACACAGCGTCTAATGATCATCCCGCCTCATGATCACCATCTACTCTTCACTCCTACTGCTCTTACTCCCACACAAACAAACAGAAACCTAGAGAGAAAGAGGAGGAGGGAGAAACCTCTACTCTGGCAAAAAAAAAAAAAAAACCAACAACAAAAAAACAACTCAGATGAATTAAGAAGGTACACTCTGTTTTAAAGCGAGTCAGCAGCAGAGATGCAATCAATCATGGGAGATGTAGAGGTTATACATCACTGTTTTCACAAACTGTGGCTGGGATAAGGTATTGTATATACAGATATGAGGCTAGAAATACAAATAATGATCAATGACTTTGGAATATGATAAATGTTGGAGCATACATAATGCGGAAATGAAGACAAGAAACTTTGTTTTTTTTTCTCTAAACCTGGAATAAGTGGATTAACTATTCTAATTTCAGGTATGCATGCATGTAAGTGTGTCAGGTCGACATTCCTTTTGGCTCGACACACTTAAGGCCATGTTGTTTCTCTTAGATTATCTTTATTATTCCAACATGTTCTAACTCCCAACTCATCAAATACAGCAGCTTGGTCAGTGACCCTATGCTTCAAACTATGATGCTGTAGGTCTCCCTCTAGTGTTAATTTTGCATGTGTAGAGCTCCACGGTAAAGTACCATGTTAAGTACTTTTGCATAACTTCATCTACATAACGTAATGTAATGACAGTTGTTGTATTAAGTTGCATTAGGTGAGTTGAGTTGAGTTGCATTGCATAACTAAATTATTTTTTGTTTCACACAGGACAGTGTTGCGTAGTGTAGTGTTGCGAAGCGTAGCATAGTATTATGCTATATTACTTAAAATCAACTTTTGGTTTCACAGGGAATACAAACCCTGGTCTGCTGGGTGAAAGCCCTAATTATGTTACTTTATGTTATGTTACCCCACTTTGGTTTCACATGGGACACGAATCCCGGTCTCGTAGGTGACATAATCTACATGATCCATGCAGTTCCTCTTAATGAACAAACACATGCATTATATTCTTGTTATATCAGCAATACAAAAAATATAGCAATAGTAATGGTGGGAAGTCCCACTTGGGGTTATAATGACTGTGCTGTACACCTGCATGAATTTGATTGGATGTTAAAGGTCAGCTAAGCCACACAGCTGATGAATGAACCATGATTGTGAAGCATGAATGACTGATGCTATGCTCCACACCTGACACTTTGAGATTTGACAAATGCATTATTTTGGTGAAGCCAATGTCTCCATGCATATGATCCATCATTCTTGAATTCAACCATTCACATCAAATGATCATGCAAGCAGACTTGCATCTTCTCTACTTCCTAACCTTGTTTGCTCTTTTTTTCAAGGGCAACTACTGTATTATTCACCAAATACAGCTATACCTTTGATCCACTCTTGACCTGCACTCAGCGCAAGCTGTGTAATGAGCACATTCACAGTATCAGCTTGTCATTCAAAAGTCAATTTATAAATTATAGCTGCTGCGCAGCAATGGTCGGGGCCGGGCGATTTTAGGCGAAATTAGGCAGTTCTGATCAACAAGCAGAGTGTAGGAAGACAAAAAAAAGGTGGCATTCTAATGTGCATTTTACATCAGTTGAGGCTTGAATCACAATTTCTGGCTCAAGAGGCTCTGCTGTATCTCACCGAGCTAATTAGCAAGAGTCAACTCTGTGGTATATATGTTTAA
>JAJHUR010073557.1:0-10069 GCA_027495735.1 Lutjanus campechanus
GTCTTGCGGTTAATTTTTAATGTCGCGGCTCGCGGACACTTGGATTACACCACACAAGCAGGATGGAGACATTTTGTTTGTTTTGTGTTCTTTTTTTAACGTTTTATCCGTGGTCACCGTTCACTGCCATTGTACTGGATGAGGCTGCTACCCTGTTTCTCCTAAAACTCCAGGATTGTTTTGTGAACTGAAGACCTTCACCCATCATCACATCGGCATAGTGGTGAGTACATACTGAGTGCCTTATTCTCACATGGTGGAATATCGCTTTAAGGGTACTGAAACTAGAGCTGAACAATGTTCTGCTGACGGCAATAATGCAAAGACAAAATTAAGCTCCACAGCCACAGTTGGTACAATTAGCAAGTGAAAGAAAACTTTTGGAGAAAAAGTCTGCTGTAATCTCAGCGTCTAAACTGTGCAGTAGTCAGAGGAAGATATAAAGGAACAAAGACTAACTCAAACGGTGCACATTATTCACAGCAACATAACACATAAAACAGATGTAATAATTAAACTGGCAGTCCAATCAGTCTGATCAGTGTGTTAATGCCAAAACAGAAAATGAAGTGGACTGCGCTCTCATCTGAGTGCAGCTCAGTTAATAAATAACATGCAGTGAAGCTGAGAGTCTTTTGATTAGGCAGTGTGAAATCTCTAAAGTGGACAAAGGGGTGAGGAGAGGTATCCCATTAATGTCAAAGAGTGTACCAAGGAGAGCTAGAGGGCAACAACAGCTCCCCCACTGCACACATTTGACTACGGAAGATTTGTCAAAGACAAGTAGCTCCTTATGAAATAATGTGCTTCCGACTGCGAGGCTCATGCTTGTCATTTGGCAGAACTGCCTTCTACATCACAGCGCGGCAGGATGCTGACATTCACACCATGGAGCGAGTGTGATCAGCTCTCACCCAGGCAGATGAAAAGTGGTTTATATAGAAACTGAGAGGCAGTATCATATGGTTGCACCTGGTGACAGACTATGGTGAGAAGTGAGCCATATTAAACCCAACAACTCACTGTTAACGAGAGCACTTTCACTTCCTTTGGAATTGAAACATCGTGTTTGCTCTCGATATTTTTAGTGATTTTCATGCCACAGTTTGTTGTATCCACACGTCTGAGTCACAGCAGAGTAAAACAGAAAACACCAATCCAAAGTTGAAATCATCAACAGTTGTTTATTGAACTAGCGATGCCTTTCAACTCCGGAGGAGCCGTTTCAAAGCAGACTTGAGAGCGCATGCTGACTCATGTCCTTCCCATCCACTTTGGCCTTGATGAGAGTGGAGGATCATTAAGTTGCTAACAACGGGAGAGAAAAGACAAGAGTGGCTGGACACATCACAGTCTAACAGCCATCATCTCCTCCACAATGACTGTAATACTCTCCTGTGCGATTTTGATTATAAAGGCGTAAAGCTGGCCTCACATCACTGGACATTACTGAGTACATTGAGAACGAGCTGTTTTTGATGAACAGATGTGGTCTGCAGCAGCGAGCATTTCTCCATCCTCAAAGGCCTTATTCTGAATCCCTTTGCTTCAGGTGTTTTCTACACTGACTGATGGAGTTTGTATTGTGAGGCAGACAGATCAGAGATGAGATAAAAAGCATAATAACAGGCAACATCGTGCCACAGAGGTCTTGGATACTCTGGTGAAGATGCAGGGGGCAGTGTTATCTCACTGATGTGGCTACACCTGATTCCTCTCTGCTGTCCTATAGGGGCCCCTCAGAGGGCTGTCTGAGATCAGCACTGCGTTTTATGTCTGCAGTGTTACTGCCTCGTAGTCGTGACTGTCCCACAGTAGCTGAAAAGGTCACAGCGAACGCAGATTAAATCTGTGATTTGCTGTTGCAGTTACTTATACTGTGTTGTTTTACTAATTTGGAATCTTGTGTCAATGTTGAAAGGCTGATAAAGGAACTATATTCTACGCCTGCAACTATTATCAATGTAATGATGATCATTTTGATTAACCTGTTGACAGTTTTTTGTGTTAACTGATTGTTTTACTTCATAAAAAGTAAGAAAATTATGAAAAACACCCATCACATTTTCTCTGTGACTACGATCATTGGCTTTCTTTTTTCAAAAAAACTGCAAAAAGCAGCAAAGACTCACATCAGAGAGGACGACTATCAAATATTAATGTTTTCCTCCCCGACAAATGACTCAAATGATTAATCTATTATTGAATATTATAATTGAGATTGTCAATTTTCTGTCTAATAGGTTGACTAATCATCATCCTCTAATCAACAATTTTATAGTTCTGCAGTATACACTGAATATGCAAGATATCAGTGCACTTTTTGTTGAGTATATTTGTGAGATAATTTGTCCATTAAACCTCACTGATTTCCCTTTTTAGATCCAACCAACAACAAAATAGAAGCAGATAAAGAGAAGTGTGCAATTAAGAAAGGGATATTTTGTGAATAACTTTGAAATTAATTTTTAACATTAAATTTGTTGTACACAAGGTACCATAGACAGGGATTTTTGCACATACAAACAGCATTTAAGTAAAGGGATAATGCCAGATGAGCTGTCGATTATCAGGAATTAATAGACGACGGGGAGGCTAGAACAGTCCAATGCACAGCTGAGTACAGTGGCCTCTGTAAAGTCTATTGATTCCATAGATGTAACTTGGCAACAGAAGATATTTCTAGTCTTCTCAGCTTATACAACCTTTTGGCTCATTGCGTACAGTTGACAAACAGTAAATATAATTTGACAGTATGTTTAATAACATGATCTGCTAGTTATCCAGCCATGTCACTGACCTCAGTGTCCATCAATATCAAGATTACATGAGAAAGAGCGGCCATGTGTACTGTCGGCCTCAGCCTGAAGAACATAATTGAACAGCAAAAGAGATGCGATTTGATCACTTATTTGATGTATCAATAAGTTCATTGCGATGCGATTCTGTGTGTCAGTTGAGATTCTGCCTTTCAATGACATTTGAAGATCGGACCAACTCTATATCTGGAATGAAATTTCCAGTTTGAGTTTGTCATAATTTGTATGAAAAATATCAGGGAATTTGGCCATATTTAAAACTAAGTATGTGAAAGCAGAGTTGTGCCACAGAATATGTGAAGTAGCTGTTAACATTAAGTGTTTTATTGAGGAACAAGAAAAAATGTATCCCTGAACTGTGCAAAGCCTAGGAAATATTCACAGAGTAATGCATTGTCTGTGCAAAGAGGGTTTTCTTCTGTGTCTTCTATACTGATAGATGAGATGTGGGTGTTTAGTCTAATTGTGTTGGCAAACAGGTCCAGTGACACTGCTAACAGCAACAGTGGACAGCCTTGACGGGTACCGTGCTGCGCAGACAATGTTTTAAAGAGAATTTTACCGGTTTGTGGGGCTGTATAGTGTGAAGGCTTCTCCAAGACCACCCAAAGATATTCCAAACCCACTCTATTGAGGACCTTTTGCACAACCAAGCTGATGGGTGTTTGTCTGCTTCAGATGCATGCATGATGTGGAAAAGCCCCTTTAAAGTCCTGTTCTCTGTTTTTTCAGCCCTCTTCAAAATAAAACTTTATTATAGACCTTCATTTCTGCTGTAATGAGTGATATTGAATTGTAGCAGCTGCATCTCAGAGGAGGTTTAGATACACTACTGTAAGTGATGTATTTTGGTCACCAGTGTCTAAAGCATAATTAAAAGAATCTAAGAGGAGGGGCCCGATATCCCACAATTCTAGGAACACCTCAATAGGTGGACTATTTAAGAGTAAGTGGTGCCTCAAGGTATTCTGCATCCTCAGTCAAAAAGGGTTTGATGAACCTCTGACGGATATGATTTGAGGTTCAGCCGTGTAGAGATGAGAGTAAACCAATCTAAAAGGATAATTTATTTCATCCAGGTCAAAGGTAATAGGTCCTGATGGTGTTTGGATTGAATTAATGGTGGAAAATGATTAATTTTGTCTTAACCTGGCAGCTAGAAGTCTACTTGAACCTTGACTCTGATTGTAATATGAAACTCTAGTACAGTGGGTTATGAATTCAGCTGTAGCCTTGAGCAAATTATTTAATTCAAACTTCAGAGCCATGAGAGAGAATGATGTCACTTACAGTGTAAGAAGAGAGTGAAATTTTTGAATCCTTCATCCATCACAACAAGAAACATCCAAGCTCTTAACACCTCATTTTATTGTCCCAACATTCAAAAGTACAAATAATTCAAACACAACAGTTTTATGAAAAAGAAAAAACAAACATTTACAGCAAGATTTTTATTTTGTTTCCAGTTTCAGAAATGACCTAAACTAGCAAGGATAACATGAAGTCATTCATCGCAGTAATTGGATTAATAATAAGAATAAGAATACTAAGAATAATAGCAATAATAATCATAATAATCATCATTGATAATTGTTAAGTAATAACATAAGCAGGAGAGAGTAGAGAGAGCCGCGGTCAGGGGGCCCCGTGAACATTTTTTCGTCTTTTTTGTCTTTAAAGATTTCGTTTATAGATTTTTCAGATAGTAAACAAACACGTCTCAGGAGGAAAATGAAAACTGACAAGAAGAGCCTAGTTCCTCTGTTCACCTTCCCTCCTCCACTACTGGCTGCGTTGTTCCTACTGGCAGGCTGCCACTATAAGGCGCTACAGGGGATGGTGTGAGCCATAGGGGTTGGGCATAGAGCGAGGTGACGCAGCCCCATGTTTCAAACACCCTGACATGCACACACACTTTCACACACACAACAAACCACAGGCGCTATCTCTGTCACACATACACGCGCGCACATGCACTCAGGGAGACACACATATACGTTTGTATATATGTGCACTAAACAGACCCAAATGCACCATCACACACACACACACACATAATCACAAACACTTAACATATGTATATACTGTACATACATACGCACATTTGGATGTACTCCACGCTGACAAACATATGAGGACACAACGCGCACACACAGTTACGTAAAGGAACATGCATACAAACATGCACACATGCGCGCACACGCACTCACACGCACATGTGCACACAGGGTCTAGGCGGAACACAGGCACGCATCGTAAGAGTTCAAAAGTCATACAGTGTAGGAAATTAGTTCACACATCAGAACAACATTCTACTGGGGTCGTTGCATAATTCAAGCTCCCGACGGCGGCGGGGAGCATGAAGGGGTCTGGTTGGTTGGTGGGTGGGTGGGTGGGTTGGTTTGTTGCCGTTAATGACGTTAGAAAACTATGTTGATTGGATGGCGCAGATGATGACTGGATAATAATGATGATAGAAGATGACCCGGCCTGTCAGATGACTGAGGTGTGAGAGAGAAGGATGTACTTAATGCAAGCATGCGTCTGAGTGTTTAAAATGCTCTCCACACACCTCCTTCATGTTTTCAAGTCTTAACAACAAACAAAAAAATCCAATTCCGTATATTTATACTTCTGGAACCATTCCCTTACCTTTCACCTTTCAAAATATATAATATATATCATATTAGAGTATATAAAATATAGAATCGGTACAATCCCTTTTCATACCTCCAGAGTACTTCTTTAAGTATAGCAACAACTGCTGTAAATAACAGTTGGTGTGCAATGGTAACAATTTCTCATTTTTTTTAAAGATTTGTTGGTATGTCATTTGAAAACATGATGAATATTTTTAAAAATAAGTTTTGACTCTTAAGTGATTTTGACCGATTTAGTCCAGTGCAATGAATGACCCTCAAACAACAATGGGCATTTGCTCCTTTTTAAAATGTATCTGCCCAAGCCTCCAAGAGCTGAATGTTATATAAAATGTTTTTACTGAAAACTGAAAACTATGCTTTCAGACCCACATTTTTGCATAAGGTTTCATCACAAAGCGGTAGTAAGTGGAGGGAGGGTGTGGACGGAGTGGCTTTTTAGAACTACACAAACTTATCACAGGTTATATTGAACCAGAACGACTGTTTATAACATTCTATTAAGACTAAACTTTATTGAAAAAGATCTAAAGATTTCATTTTAACAAGACAAGAAAAAAGCAATAGCAAATTTAACTATTAACTAGGTTATGCATAGCGAGTAACTGTTTCTAGTAATAAGGGAAGAGCGTCCCCCAACCCTCCAGACATTTTTTTCAGTTTTCTTGACTTTTAGATTTTTTTATATTGTAATTTTGATATATTGGTACAAAGCACAAACGTACTAAAAGTTCTCTCAGTGCAGTGGACTACTGGAAGAGCCTCTCCACTAGTCGCTTTGTTCCCTTTTGCTCAGAAACGCCCCCTCCCTGTACCAGAATCACGCAAATACACAGACAATGAAACAAATAAATACATAAATACACAGATAAATTAATTAATAATAAATATATAATAAATACAAATAAATAGAAAAATAAATAGTTTAAAAAATAGATAAGTAAATAAACTGCTAAACAAATACAGTTATATTCTAAGCTTTTGTTCGGTTTCTTTTGCCGCGGTAGCTAACTGAAAAGTTAATCCAAATCTTTTTTTTTTCTCCACAAGCAACATGACAACAATTGAACAGTTTCCTCACAAGTTTTTCTAAGTAACTGAACCACCACTTCATAATAAGTTGTCATATGAAAAAGACAAGCTCAAACAAAAGAACAGTGACAACTCATATAGTACAGTAGATATTGTAAAACAAATGTAGACTATATATGTATATATATATCATCTATTTGTACACAGCAAATAAAGACACAGTTGTCATAGATCCTTTTTAAGGAAACAAATATCTAGACTAACGGAACTAGCTAATCATCATTTAGTTTTTGACAAACGTTTCACGCTCAGCAAGTAACCTAAAAGTCAGCAAGCCAAACAAAAAAATACAAAATAAAAATTTGTTCAGTGATTCTTACAAGGCCCAAAATTCATTTATCTGGTTATTCAGCAAAGAAATAGTCTCACCAGATTTTTTGGGCCAACAATAAACAAATATTAAACAAAGAACAGCAGCTCAAGTCAATGCCAACATCGAAGTATTTTTTTTTCTTTAAACAACACATAGAACAACAAACTTGGATATTTAAGATATGTGAATAATGTAGTATAGCACCTACTGTTGATCGCTAAAAGGAAGTTCTTTTCAAATGTAAGTTCACAAACGCAGAGCGAAGAAAATGATATAGATAATGTATAGTATGCTCTCTAAATGGATAGATGTGTATATATCTATTTACTGATATCCCATATTGACTGATGACGAAAAACAGGAAAACAAGTGGACAAAGGGTCTTCTTGCTTTGGGCTCTGGACTATAAGGATGGTTAGGCCTTGGAAAGACCCCTCTCCCTTCCCTTTTGGGTATCGCTGTTGAATAATTACGCACTAGTACATATGTGAAAAATTACCAAAATCACCTGCCTCAGTTTGCATCCCTTTTCACAAAACCTTCCATCTACAAAATCACTGCCAACTTGGAGTCCCCAAAAAACAAACAACCTTTGATCCTATAAAGTACCACGGCAGAACGACAAGACAAGGTGGTGCCCCCTCCCTCCCGCCCCGGCCCCCCCTAGTTAGCCAGTCAAAATATTTTTCTCTTTTTTCAAATCCAGATTCTTGTAAAAATTCTTCAATAATTATTATTTTAATTATCATTTATAAAAATAGATCTTCTTTCTCTTTATTTTTATCTTTTTCTAAACGCATTTTTTTCAAGCAAAGAGATCTTCTCTTTGGCAACAGTGTTATTTTTTTTTTTTCTTAAATTACTGAACGTGTCATCAGGAAAGCTAACCCATCCCCTCCCTCGCCCCATCTCCCTGAACCCCTGTGAGGAAAGACATTATGTTTTGTTTGCGATACAAAACAAAAACAATGTTAGAAATTCTTTTTTTTTCTACATCAGAGTTACTGGGATCGTGGAATCCCATCTAATAATCGATAAGGGGAAGTTTTTAATACACACTAAAAATGAATGAATGGTTCACCAATTTAAAAAAGAGCCCCCTCCCTTTCACCGACAGGGAGGTATATAATACTAACGACAGTGGATCCGGATTTACAAAAGAAAAACAAATCCTGAATCAAGACAGAGAAAAGGTTTCAATCTAAAAAGGACATTCTCTTCTCTGAAATAAGGGGATACAGGGATTTGCTACTGTTTACACAGAAGAGAAAAATCATTTTAACAACCACAACAAACAGAAAGAATATACAACAAAGAGAAGCCTGCATTATCACAGGAGCTTCCAAAAAACTCATGAACATTTTCATCATTTCATTTTTGTAATACTTAGGCAACATTGGCTTATAGGTCCAAAGTTATAATATAAGCCATTTCTAGTTCAATTTGTTTGATGGTTTGTCGGTTGCTTTGTGTTCCGGTTGGAGTTTGCTGCGTTGGATGGCTGTAGTAGGGTGGTAGTGGTAGTGACTGAAGGGGCTAAGGGACGGGTGGAGGTGGAGGAGGGGGAGGGTTGGGGGCAATTTTGGAGCAGACAGAGTCGCGGGGGGCAACTGCTTCTACCTGTCAAAGTTCAGGACTTGTGTGTCTTGTTAGTCTTGAAGGAGACTTGCAAGACGCGGTCGCCCAACCTGTAGCCGTTGAGACTGGCGATAGCCATGGCCGCCTCGTCGTAATTCGTCATGGTGACGAAGCCGAAGCCTTTGCACTTGTTGGTGTTGAAGTCACGGATCACCTTGACATTGTTGACCGCGCCGAAGGGCCCGAACAGCTGCCAGAGCACGCTCTCGTCTGAATCTGGGGACAGGTTGTACACGAAGATGCACCAACCGGTGCCCGTGTGCCCGGGGATGTTCATGCCGACCAGGCTGGTCATGCTGTCGATGGTGATGGGGGAGAACCTAAGAGGGGAGGCACAGTGGGGGGAAAATGGAGGGAGAGCAGAAAGAAGGGGAGAGAAAGAAGATCAAGTTTTAATTGAACAGGTTAAGGCATACAGTGAAAGTCAATGTCTGCATGTACTGTACATGAAATGGCCATAAACCGGTGGAAAACCTATCTCCATCTTGTTTTTTGAGAGCCAAACTATTTAACAAATCTAAAGGCTTGCCATGACGCTCACTTGCATGATAAGCTACTGTCTACTGCCATATTAAGTAACAAGCCTATAAATGTAATCTCTTAAATGTTTACACATCAAACCACAAACACTGATCTCCAATCCAAATACACAAATTCGGCTTAATTATGATGATATGCATGGATGTTTGTATTGCTCCTATTTTCCATGAGTTAAGGTAAAAGATCTATGAAACCCTGCATGTATACGAAAAGTTTATTTCTCTCAAATTTTAAGCACAAAGTTGTTAAAAATCTGTGTTAGTGAGCACTTTTGCTCTGCTAAAAAAGGACAAATGTGCAGTTTTATCTTGAAAAAAGAGATGCATTAGGCTCTGAACCATGACTATTTCACACAGTTACAGTACAACATTTTCCAGGAATGCAAAGTCATGAGCCACCCACCTCTGCCTCTGATTGGCTTACCCTGATATTTTTACCCTGATGCTTCACAATCACTCCTCCTCAAAGACATTTGGTATCTGTTGCCCTATGTGAAATAGCCATGGTAAAATGTGCAGTTATCTTGGAAAAAAGATAAACAAACATTTATTAGGCACTGAAACAAGGCTATTTCACACAGAACTACGGATCACAAACTTTTTTTTCCCCAGGACAACAATGTCATGACCTGCCCGACTCTCGTCCGATTCGTACTATTCCACTGGGTTGGTTAGATTTAGCTATGAGGAGTGATTGATTAGGATTTGGGTGACAGCATCAGGGTAAGCCAGTCAGAAGCAGATACAGTAAGAGTGGGTCATAACTATGCTTTCCTGGGAAAAAATATTTGGTATGTGTAGGCCTATGTGAAATAGCCATAGTTCAGCAAAAATTTGAGAGAGATAAACCTATTGTGTGCATAGAACAAGCCTAGAACCTTTACTTTAACTAATAAAACCCAAAGTGTTGCGTTAATATTTCTGTTGAGTACGTCTAAATGTGTGAGTTTGCCTGTGTCTCTGCATCGCTTCAACTAGCTTCTCCCTGAGCTCAGTTCTGAAAGGCCT